>JAULKK010123575.1:0-17151 GCA_032355705.1 Rubia peregrina | reverse complement strand
TGAATTGCCGTTGATATAATCTTGGTAAGATAAAACATATACCGAATACCAACCGAAATTATTGGTTACCGACATAACGGTATGCCGAAGTATTTGGTTGGTATTGGTTTTTAAAAGTTGTGTACCGAAACATATGGTACGGTAGATGGTATTGGGGAAAAATACGGTAACCGTACCGATGTCACCCCTATTTATTATCATGAGCTCCTTCAGCTATCAGAATGTTGTGGAGAACGCACTAGTTAGAACAATGGGCATCTAGGAGTGTGTGAAGCAATTGCACCGACAATCCTCCCAAAGAAAGTGTGTAAAGCATTTGCATCAACAATCCTTCCAAATAGATGGTTCAATTATTTTTGTTAGAATACTTTTTTATAGAGCATTATGAGGTAATAGAAGTCTTTAGATTATAAAAACCCATCAATTATGGCTGTCATCTAATAGATTATTATAATCTATAAATTGTGGCAATTCCCTTATGGGCAGCGTGCGTGCGGCCATGGGGATAAAAGTAAGCTTTCTAGGGGTTTAATTTTGCAAGTAATTTGCCTTTCACGCTCTCTTAACAAAAAAAAAGTTTCAATTGTGCAAGTTTTATGCTATTATGTGCAAATTTCTCCATATTTTCAAATTTGACCTCAATGTACTTAATATATTTGAACATATCAGAGTAGAAATTCATAGCTCATCCATTAGTTACATGTTGTTCATCACTTTGAATCTTTTGTTTATAGGCTAATTTGAATCCAATGGTGATTTCATTGGATAAATAATTTATATTTCTTCTTATTTTTTGGTGTATGTAAATTGACTAAGTTTGCTTTTATGCATTTTAAGTTTGAAGCATTGGTCGATTCCAACAATTGAAAGCATTGGTTGTTAGAATACTTGTTTATAGATCATTATGAGGTAATATAAGTCTTTCGTCTATAAGAATCCATAAAATGTGGCTGTTTGCTAATAGATTATTATAATATATAAATTGTGGCAATTCCCTTATAGGCAGCGAGCGTGCGGCCTTGGGGATTAAGTTAAGCTTTCCAGGGGTTTAATTGTGCAAGTAATTTGCCTTTCACGCTCTCTTAACAAAAAAAGTATTTCAATCATGCAAGTTTTTTGCTATTTTGTGCAAATTTCTTCATATTTTTCAAATTCGACCTCAAATGTACTTAACAAAATTGAACTTATCAGAGCAGAAATTCATAACTCATCCATTAGTTACACGTTGTTCGTCAGTTTGCATCTTTTGTTTATAGACTGATTTGAATCCAATGGTGATTTTATGAATCTCATTTAAGGCTCTATTTGTGGGAATTTTTTCATTGGATAAACAAATGACATTTCTTTTATTTTTCGGTGTATGTAAACTGACTAAGTTTGATTTTTTCCTTCTTCATTTTAGGTTTGAAGCATTGGTCTTTAGAATACTTGTTTATGATCATTTTGAGGTAATAGAAGTCTTTAGATTATAAGAATCCATAAATTGTGGATGTCTGCTAATAGATTATTTTAATCTATAAATTGTGGCAATTCGCTTATGAGCAGCATGTGTGCGGCCATGGGGATTAAGTTAAGCTTTCTGGGGGTTTAATTGTGCAAGTAATTTTCCTTTCACGCTAAAAAAAAGTGTTTAAATTGTGTAATTTTTATGCTATTATGTGCAAATTTCTCCATAATTTCAAATTTGACCTCAATGTACTTAACGAAGTGGAACTTATCGAAGCATAAATTCATAGCTAATCCATTAGTTATATGTTGTTCGTTAGTTTGCATCTTTTGTTTATAAACCGATTTGAATCCAATGATCGTTAGACCACTTGTTTATAGATCATTATGAGGTAATAAAAATCTTCAGATTATATGAATCCAAAAATTGTGCCTGTAATCTAATAGATTATTATAATCTATAAATTGTGGAAATTTGCTACTGGGCAGCGTGAGTGCGGCCATGGGGATTAAGTTAAGCTTTCTAGGGGTTTAATTGTGCAAGTGATTTGCCTTTTATGCTGTCTTAACAAAAAAAAATGCTTCAATCTTGCAAGTTTTATGCTATTATGTGCAAATTTCTACATATTTCTAAATTCAACCTCAATGTACTTAACAAATTTGAACTTATCAGAGAAGAAATTCATAGCTCATCCATTAGTTACATGTTGTTCGTCAGTTTGCATCTTTTGTTTATAGAATGATTTGAATCCAATGGTGATTTTATGAATCTCATTAAAGGCTCTATTTGAGGGAATTTTTTCATTGGATAAATAAATTACATTATTTTATTTTTCGGTGTATGTAAATTGACTAAGTTTGATTTTTTGCATATTAAGTTTGAAGTATTGGTCATTAGAATACTTGTTTATAGATCTTTAGGAGGTAATAGAAGTCTTTAGATTATAAGAATCCAAATTGTGGCTGTCTGCTAATAGATTATTACAATCTATAAATTGTGGCAATTCGCTTATGAGCAGATTTCATGCGGTCATGGGGATAAAGTTAAGCTTTCCGGGGGTTTAATTATGCAAGTAATTTGCATTTCACGCTCTCTTAACAAAAAATGTTTCAATTGTGCAAGTTTTATGCTATTATGGGTATATTTCTCCGTAATTTCAAATTCGACCTCAATGTACTTAATGAATTGGAACTTATCAGAGCAGACATTCATAGCTAATCCATTAGTTACATGTTGTTCGTTAGTTTGCATATTTTGTTTATAGACCAATTTGAATCCCATGGTCGTTAGAATACTTGCTTATAGATCATTCTGAGGTAATAGAAGTCTTTAGATGATAAGATTCCATAAATTGTGGCTGTCTGCTAATAGATTATTATAAGCTATAAATTGTAGCAATTCGCTTATGGACAGCGTGCGTGCATCCATGAGGATTAATTTAAGCTTTCCAGGGGTTTAATTATGCAAGTAATTTTCCTTTCAAGCTCTCTTAAAAAAAGTGTGTCAATTGAGCAAGTTTTGTGCTATTATGTGCGAATTTCTCCTTATTTTCAAATTCGGCCTCAATGTACTTAACAAATTTGAACTTATCAGAGCAGAAATTCATAGCTCATCTATTAGTTACATGTTGTTCGCCAGTTTGCATCTTTTGTTTATAGACTGATTTGAATCCAATGGTGATTTTATGAATCTCATTAAAGGCTCTATTTGTGTGAATTTTTTCATTGGATGAATAAATGATTTTCCCTTTTATTTTTTTGGTGTATGAAAATTGAGTAAGTTTGATTTTTTTTGCATTTTAGGTTTGAAGCATTGGTTGATTCCAACAATTATAAACCCATTTAAAGTGATGTAATTTTTTTAAAAAAAATAAAGTCAACAATGAATACTCCTTTAACTATAAATACAACATCAACATGCTCATTCATTAATTCACTTGAATGCTACCATAAAATTAAAACTGAAAACCATTGATTTATTTTTGCAATTATACAATTTTATTCAAAAGACCTACGTTAACAACCCCTTCTTCTCGTGGTGATGACTTTCATGCCTTCACGGTTAAAATGGAGACCAAATATTGAGAGTGATCAACCGGTTTGAGCATCATCATATCACCAATTTGTATGGAGTAGTGTTATCCAAACTTGCTCATTTGATGGAGCTAGCTCACTCTCTAGGTGCGGGTTAGCTTCACTTCCCACGTATCTCAAGCTATGTCGATCAACAACATATGCTCCCGAACCCTTCTCTATGATCTCTAATAAACAAAGTAAGAACCCTAGCAAAACATTTTTTATTTGTTAAAAAAGTATGACATCAAATCTTTGGCAAACCACTCTAATCTAATCCACACTAATCATTCCTTGTTAGTCTAGACGTTGATGCCCAAATGCAATAAAAGATGGGCCCCGAGGAGGACGTTCATCTTCCTGACCTCCTTCAACTATTAGAATGTTGTGGAGAACTGACAAGTAAGAACAATGTGCCTCCAAGAGTGTGTAAAGGCTTTGCATCGACAATCCTCCCAAAGGGATGGTTCCATTGATTTCTTTACATTACTTGTTTATAGATTATTATAAGGAAATAGAAGTCACTTTTATAAAAATCCATAAATTGTAGAAATCAGCTATTAGATTATTGTAATATGTAATTTGTGGCGATTTGTGCATAGGCAGCGTGTGTGCGGCTTTGGGGATTAAGATAAGTTTTTCAAGGTTTTGATTGTGCAAGTAATTTTCCTTTCACACTCTCTTAACAAAAAGAGTTTCAATTGTGCAAGTTTTATAATATTACGTGCAAAGTTTTACATATTTTCAAATTCGACCTCAAAGTACTTAACAAATTTAACCTCATCGGAGCAAAAATTCATAGCACATCCATTAGTTATATGTTGTTCGTCAGTTTGCATATTTTGTTTCCAATGGTGATTTTATTAATCTCATTAAAGGGTTCACTTTTGGGAATTTTTTCATTGGATAAATAAATGATATTTATTTTATTTTCTGGTGTATGAAAATTGACTAAATTTTATTTTTTGCATTTTTGTTTTGATGCATTGGTCGATTCCAAAAATTTAAAACTGATTTAAAGAGTTGTAACATTTTAAAAAACAATAAAGTCAACAATCAATAATCCTTGAACTCAAAATACAAAATCAACATGCTCATTCATTCATTCACTTGACTGCTACCATAAAATTAAAACTGCAAAAAACATTGATTAATTTCTGCAATCATACACTTTTATTCAAAAGACCCACGGTAACAACCCATTTTTCACTGGGTGATGACTGTCATGCTTTCCCGGTTAAAATGGAGACCAATTGTTGAGAGTGACGAACCGGTTTTAACTCCATTATATCACCAACTTGTAGGGAGTAGTGTTCCCAGAACTCGCTTATTTGACGGAGCTAGCTCGTTTCTCTGGTACAGGTTAGGTTCACTTCCCACATATCTCCAGCTATGTCGATAAAAAATCCATGCACCCAAACCCTTCCCCATGATCTCTAATAAACACAGTGGGGATCCTAGCAAAACATTTTTTATTTGTTCGAAAAGTATGCTATCAAATCTATGGCAAACCACTCTAATCTAATCCACACTAACTATTCCTTGTTGTTCTGGATGTTGATGCCCAGATGCAATAAAAAATGGGCACCATGGAGGACGTTCATCTTCCTGAGCTCCTTCATATATTAGAATGTTGTGGGAACTCACAAGTAAGAACAATGTGCGTCCAAGGTGTGTAAAGCCTTTGCGCCGATAATTATCCCAAAGAGATGGTTCCATTAATTTCTTTAGATTGCTTGTTTATAGATTATTATAAGGAATTAGAAGTCTCTAGATTATAAGAATCCATAAATTATGGCAATTTGTTAGTATATTATTATAATATATAAATTGTGGTAATTTGTGTATAGACAGCGTGCGTGCGTCTTTGGGGATTAAGATAAGCTTTTCAGGGTTTTAAATGTGCAAGTAATTTACCTTTCACACTCTCTTTACAAAAAGTGTTTCAATTGTGAAAGTTTTATAATATTAATGCAAATTTCTTCATATTTTCAAATTGAACCTCAAAGTACTTAGCAAGTTTGACATCATCAGAGCAGAAATTCATAGCTCATTCATTAGTTACATTGAGAAAATTTTATGTGTGGGGATTTTGTATCTGGGGAGGTGAGTGCTACCATAAAATTAAACTGAAAAATAAAATAAAATATGAACAATGATTTGTTTCTCCACTCGTAGAATTTTATTTCAAATACCTACAATCAGTTCCTTCTTCTTTGGGTATTGACTTATGTGCCTTTCCTGTTAAACGGGACACCAAATGTTGAGAGTGACCAACTGATTTGAATACCATCATATCACCAACTTGTATGAAGTAGTGCTCACCAAACTCGCTCATTTGACGGAGCTAGCTCGGTCACCTGGTGTTGGTTAGCTTCACTTCCCATTCATCTCCAACTCGGTCGATCAACAACACATGCTCCCAAGCCCTTCTCATTGTTTTCCCTAGAATTTTTTTTCTATTTGTCGAAAGTATGACTTAATATTTATGGCAAACCAATTTAATATTATCGACACTAACTATTCCTTGTTGGTGTAGATGTTGATGCACAAATGACATTAAAGATGGGCACCAGGGAGTACGATCATCATCGCAGATCCTTCAACTATCATAATGATATGGAGAACTCACAAGTAAGAACAATGTGCATCCATGACTATGTAAAGCCTTTGCACCAACAATCTTTCTACCGAAAGTACTACCAAAGAAATGGTTCCTTTATATTCTTTATAATACTTGTTTATATATTTTAATAATGAAATAGAAGTCCCTAGATTATAAGAATCGATAAATTGTTCCAGTATGCTAATAGATTATTACAATTTGTAAATAGTTGCAATTCGCGTATGGGCAGCGTGCGTGCGGATTTGGGGATTAAGATAAGCTTTCCAAGGGGTTTAATTATGCAATTAATTTTCCTTTCACTATCTCTTAACAAAAAGTTTCAACCGTGCAAGTTTTATGCTATTATGTACAAAATTTTCAATATTTTAAAATTCGTCATCGAAGTATATAACAAGTTAGACCTAATTAGAGCAGAAATTCTTAGCACATCCATTAGTTACATGTTAATTGTCAGTTTGCATCTTTTGTTCATAGACTGGTTTGCTTCCAATGGTTATTTAATGATTCTCATTAAAGCTTGTGGGAATTTTTTCACTAGATAAATAAATGGTAATTTTTTCCAGGATTTTTTTCTTGCATTTTCAATTTGATGCATTGGTCGATTCCCACAATTAAAAACCCATTTAAAATGTTGTAACATTTTAAAAAAAACTATAAAGTCAACAATCAATAATTCTTGAACCCGAAATACAACATCAACATGCTCATTCATTCATTAACTTGAATGCTACCATGAAATTAAAACTGAAAAAACATTGATTTATTTCTAAAATCATACAATTTTATTCAAAATACCTACAGTAAGAACCCCTTCTTCTCTGGGTGATGACTTTCATGCTTTCTCGGTTAAAATGGAGACCAAATGTTGAGAGTGACCGACCGGTTTGAACACCATCATATCACTAACTTGTATGGAGTAGTGCTCTCCAAACTTGCTCATTTGATGGAGCTTGCTCGCTCTCCTGGTATTGGTTAGCCTCACTTACCACGTATCTCCAGCTATGTCGATCAACAACACATGCTCCCGATCCCTTCTCCATGATCTCTAATAAACATAGTGGGAACCCTAGCAAAACATTTCCCCCCCAAAAAGTATGACATTAAATCTATGGAAAACCACTCTAATCTAATCCACACTAACCATCCTTATTGTTCTAAATGTTGATACCCAAATGCAATAAAATATGGGTACCTGGGAGGACGTTCATCTTCCTGAGCTCCTTTAGCTATAAAAATGTTGGGGAGAACTCACAAGTAAGAACAATGTGCGTTCAAGAGTGTGTAAAGCCTTTGCACCGATAATCCTCCCAAAGAGATGGTTCCATTAATTTCTTTAGATTATTATAAGGAAATAGAAGTCTTTAGATTAAAAGAATCCATAAATTGTGGCAATCTGCTAGTAGATTATTATAATATGCAAAATGTGGTAATTTGTATATGGGCGCATGCATGTGACTTTGGGGATTAAGTTAAGCTTTTTAGGGTTTTAATTGTGCAAGTAATTTACCTTTCACGCTCTCTTAAAAAAAATCAACTGTGCAAGTTTTATAATATTACGAGCAAATTTCTCCACATTATAAAATTTGACCTCAAAGTACTTACAAGTTTGAGCTCATCAGAGCAGTAATTCATAGCACAACCATTAGTTACACGGAGAAAATTTTAGATGTGAAGTTTTTGTATGTGGGGAGGCGAGTGCTACCATAAAATTAAACTGAAATTAAAACAAAACAAGAACAATGATTTTTTATGCACTCATAGAATTTTATTCAAAATACCTACAATCAACCCCTTCTTCTTTGGATGATGATTTTTCAATCCTTCCATGTTAAAATGGAGACCAAATGTTTAGATTGACCAACTGGTTTGAACACCATTCAATCATTAACTTGTATGGAGTAGTGCTCTCCAAATTCGCTCTTTGACGGAGCCAGCTCACTTGCCTGGTGTGGGTTAGCTTCACTTCCCATTTATCTCCTACTCGGTTGGTCAACAACACATGCTCCCGAGACCTTTTCAATGGTATCTCATAAGCACAGTGGGAACCCTAGCAATAAATTTTCTATTTTTTTAAAGTATGACATAATATTTATGTCAAACCAAATTAATATAATCCACACTAACCATTCATTGTTGGTCTAGATGTTAATGCCCAATTGCAATAATAGATGGGCACCAGGGAGGACGTTTGTCATTGTTAGATCCTTTAGCTACTAGAATGTTTTGGAGAACTCACAATTAAAACAATGTGCATCCAGGAGTTTGTAAAGCCTTTGCATCGATAAACCTCCCAAAGATAGTGGGTAAAACCTTTGCACCGAAGTCCTTCAAAAGAAATGGTTCCCTTATATTCTTTAGAATATATTTTTTATAGATTTTTATAATGAAGAAATCCCTAGATTATAATAATCGATAAATTGTGCTAGTCTGCTAAACGATTATTTTAATATGTAAATAGTGGCAGTTCACATATGGGCAGCGTGCGTGCGGCTTTGCGGATTAAGATAAGCTTTCCAGGGGTTTAACTGTGCAAATAATTTTCCATTCACACTCTCTTAACAAAAAGTATTTCAGTTGTGCATGTTTTATAATATTACGTGCAAATTTCTCAATATTTTAATATTCGACCTCAAAGTACTTAACAACTTTGACCTCATCAGAGCTGAAATTCATAGCACATCCATTAGTTACATGTTGTTCGTCAGTTTGCATCCTTTGTTTATAGACTTATTCGAATCCAATGGTGATGTTATGAATCTCATTAAAGGCTCCACTTGTGGAAATTTTTTCATTGGATAAATAAATGATATTTATTTTATTTCTGGTGTATGTAAACTGACTAAGTTTGATTTTTTTTTACATTTTAGGTTTGATTCATTGTTTGATTCCAACAATTTAAAACCCATTTAAAGTGTTGTAACATTTTTAAAAAACAATAAAGTCAACAATTTACAATCCTTGAACTTGAAATACAACATCAATATGCTCATTCATTTATTCACTTGAATGCAACCATGAAATTAAAACTGAAAAAACTTTTATTTATTCCTGCAATCATACAATTTTATTCAAAAGACCTACTGTAAGAACCCCTTCTTCTCTGGGCGATGACGTTCATGCTTTCCACGTTAAAATGGAGACCAAATGTTGAGAGTGACCGATCAGTTTGAACACCATCATATCTCCAACTTGTACATAGTAGTGCTCTCCAAACTTGTTCATTTGACAGAGCTAGCTCGCTCTCCTGGTACGGGTTAGCCTCACTTCCCATGTTTCTCCAGCTATGTCGATAAAAAAACACATGCTTCTGAGCCCTTCTCTATGATCTATAATAAACATAGTGGGAACCCTAGCAAAGCATTTTTTTATTTGTTTGAAAACTATGACATCAAATCTATGGAAAACCACTCTAATCTAATCCACACTAACCATTCCTCGTTGTTCTAGATGCTGATGCCCAAATGCAATAAAAGATAAGCACCAGGGAGAACGTTAATCTTCCTGAGCTCCTTCAGCTATTAGAATGTTGCAGAGAACTCACAAGTAATAACAACGTGCGTCTAAGAGTGTGTAAAACCTTTGTACCAATAATCATCCCAAAGATATGGTTCCGTTAACTTCTTTATATCACTTGTTTATAGATTATTATATGGAAATAGAAGTCTCTAGATTATAATAATCCATAAATTGTGGCAATCTTCTAGTAGATTACTATAATATGTAAATCGTGGTAATTTGTGTATAGGTAGTGTGCGTGCGGCTTTGAGTATTAAGATAAGCTTTTCACAGTTTTAATTGTGCAAGTAATTTACCTTTAATGCTCTCTTAAAAAATATATTTCAATTGTGCATGTTTTATAATATTACGTGCAAATTTCTCCATATTTTCAAATTCGACCTCAAACTACTTAATAAGTTTGAGCTCATTAGACCAGAAATTCACAGCACATCCATTAGTTACATGGAGACAATTTTATATGTGGGGTTTTTGTATGTGGAAAGGTTAGTGCTACCATAAAATTTAATTGAAAATATAATAAACAAGAACATTGATTTGTTTCCACACTTATAGAATTTTATTCAAAATACCTTCACTCAACCCCTTCTTCTTTGGGTGATGACTTTCTTGCCTTTCATGTTAAAATGGAGACCAACTGGTGAGAGTGACCAAATGGTTTGAACACTATCATATCACCAACTTGTTTGTAGTAGTGCTCTCCAAACTCGCTCATTTGATGGAGCCAGCTCGCTCACATGGTGTGGGTTAGCTTCATTTCCCATTTATCTCCTGCTCGGTCGATCAACAACACATGTTCCCAAGCCCTTCTCATTGGTATCTCATAAACACAGTGGGCACCCTAGCGATACATTTTCTATTTGTTCAAAAAGTATGACATAATATTTATAGCAAACCAATATAATATAATCCTCACTAACCATGCCTTGTTGGTCTAGATGTTGATGCACAAATTCATAAAAGGTGGCACCAGGGAGGAAATTCGTCATCGTCAGATCCTTCAGCTACCTGAATGTTGTGGATAACTCATAATTAAGAAAAATGTGCGCCCAGGAGTTTGTAAAGCCTTTGCACCGACAATCCTCCCAAAGATAGTGTGTAAAACCTTTGCACTGAAGTCCTACAAAAGAAATGGTTCCCTTCTAGTCTTTAGAATACTTGTTCATAGATTTTTATAATGAAATAGAAGTCACTTGATTATAAGAATTGATAAATTGTGCAATTCTGCTAATAGATTATTTTATAATCTATATATAGTGGCAGTTCGCATATGGGTAGCATGCGTGCAACTTTGGGGATTAAGATAAGCTTTCCAGGGGTTTAATTGTGCAAATAATTTACCTTTCACGCCCTCTTAACAAAAAGTATTTCAATTGTGCATGTTTTATAATATTACGTGCAAATTTCTCCATATTTTGAAATTCGACCTCAAAGTACTTAACAAGTTTGCCCTCATCAGAGCTTAAATTAATAGCACATCCATTAGTTACATGTTGTTCGTCAATTTGCATATGTTGTTTATAGACTTATTCAAATCCAATGGTGATTTTATGAATCTCATTAAAGGCTCTACTTGTGGGAATTTTTTCATTGGATAAATAAATGATATTTCTTTTTTTGGTATATGTAAACTGACTAAGTTTGATTTTTTACATTTTAGGTTTGATGCATTGGTCTATTCCAACAATTTAAAACCCATTTAAAGTGTTGTAACATTTTAAAATAAACAATAAAGTCAACACTCAATAATCCTTGAACCCGAAATACAACATCAACATGCTCATACATTCATTCACTTGAATGCTACCATGAAATTAAAACTGAAAAAACATTTATTTATTCCTGCAATCATACAATTTAATTCAAAATACCTACGGTATAAACCCCTTCTTCTCTGGGTGATGATTTTAATGCTTTCTCAGTTAAAATGGAGACCAAATGTTGAGAGTGACCAACCAGTTTGAACACCATTATATCACCAACTTGTACGGAGTAGTGCTCTCCAAACTTGCTCATTTGATGGAGCTAGCTCGCTCTCCTGGTACGAGTCAACCTCACTTCCCACATATCTCTAGCCATGTCGACCAACAACACATGCTCCCGAGCCCTTCTCCACGATCTCTAATAAACATAGTGGGAACCCTAGCAAAACATTTTTTTTATTTGTTTGAAAAGTATGACATAAAATCTATGGCAAACAACTCTAATATAATCCACACTAACCATTTCTTGTTGTTCTAGACGTTGATGCCCAAATGCAATAAAAGATGGGCACCAGGGGGAACGTTCATCTTCCTGAGCTCCTTCAACTATTAGAATTTTGTGGAGAACTCACAAGTAAGAACAATGTGTGTCCAAGAATGTGTAAAGTTTTTGCACCGATAATCCTCCCAAAGAGATGGTTCCATTAATTTCTTTAGATTACCTGTTTATAGATTATTATAAAGAAATAGAAGACTCTAAACTATAAGAATCCATAAATTGTGGCAATCTGCTAGTAGATTATTATAATATGTGAATTGTGGTAATTTGTGATTTGGTAATTTGTGATTGGGTAACTTGTGTGCGGCTTTGGGGATTAAGATAAGCTTTTTAGGGTTTTAATTGTGCAAGTAATTTACATTTACGCTCACTTAACAAAAAGTGTTTTAATTGTGCAAGTTTAATAATATTACATGGAAATTTTGTCCATATTTTCAAATTCGACCTCAAAGTACTTAACAAGTTTGACCTCATCTAAGTAGAATTTCATAGCACATCCATTAGTTACATGTTGTTCGTCAGTTTGCATCTTTTGTTTATATACTGATTCAAATCCAATGGTGACTTTATGAATCTCGTTAAAGGCTCCACTTGTGGGAGTTTTTTTAAAATTGGATAAATAAATGATATTTCTTTTATTTTCTGGTGTATGTAAATTGACTAAGTTTGATTTATTTATTTATTTTGCATTTTAGATTTGATGCATTGGTCAATTCCAACAACTTAAAACCCATTTAAAGTGTTGTAACATTTTTAAAAAACAATAAAGTCAACAGTCAATAATCCTTGAACCCGAAATAAAACATCAACATGCTCATTCATTCACATGAATTCTATCATAAAATTAAAACTGAAAAAAACATTGATTTATTTCTGGAATCATACAACTTTATTCTAAAGACCTACGGTAACAATCCATTCTTCTCTGGATACTTTCATGCCTTGCCGACTAAAATGGAGGCCAAATGTTGAGAGTGACCAACCGGTTTGAACACCATAATATCACCAACTTGTACGTAGACTCGCTCATTTGACGATGCTAGCTTACTCTCTTGGTACGGTTAGCTTCAGTTCCCACGCATCTGCAGGTATGTCTATAACCAACACATGCTCCCGAGCCCTTCTCCATGATCTCTAATAAACACAGTGGGAAACCTAGCAAAATATTTTTTATTTGTTCAAAAAGTATGACATCAAATCTATGGCAAACCACTCTAATCTAATCCACACTAAACATTCATTTTGTTTCTAGACGCTGATGCCCAAATGCAATAAAAGATGGGCACCGGGTAGGATGTTTATCTTCTTGAGCTCTTTCAACTATTAGAATGTTGTGGAGAACTCACAAGTAAGAACAATGTGCATCCAAGAGTGCGTAAAGCATTTGTACAGAAAATCCTTCTGAAGAGATGGTTCCATTAATTTCTTTAGATTACTTGTTTATAATATTATGTGTAAGTTTCTCCATTTTTTTCAAATTCGACTCCAAAGTACTTACTAAGTTTGACCTCGTTAGAGCAGAAATTCATAGCACATCCGTTAGTTACAGCCTAATGTAACACTTCTGAAAAGTCTAATGTAACACTTTTAAAAAATCTAATGCAACACCTTTGGAAACTCTAAAGTAACACTTTTGGAGAGCCTAATGTAACACTTCTAATGTAACAATTTCAAAAACTCTAATGTACCACTGTTGGAGAGCCTAATGTAACGATTTTTGGAAGCTTAATGTAACGCTTTTTGGAAGCCTAATGTAATGCTTGTTAGAGAGTCACACAGAATGTCAGTAACCTCTTACTTCCCTTCTCCATTAACCAAGGATTCCCCTCCAGCAATTCCTTCACGATCCCCGAATAGCCACCTGATGCAGCTGTGTACAGAAGCCATCCTCCATAGCTTTCCCTGATAAGCGAACTGGATCTTTCTTGGATTCACACTGAAGAAGCTTCAATGCAATGAGATACCTTTGCTTAGGGACATCACTGAACTGCTTCTCTTCATCTTCATCCCACACGGAAGTAGTAGCCCAGCTTATGAAACTAATCTCTGTTATTATACCTCCAAATGTCAAGTTTAAGTCTAAAATTGAGTACTTGATACAAATCAAAATTGAGGATAACAAGACATCAGATACATTATAGTTACTTCACACTGAGAGACCAAAAACCTAGTATTAAATGGCATTCACTCCATTGACATAAGAAATTGCTGAGTCTAATATCCATTGAAGCATCAAGATAAATGAAAACAAAAGTCACAACAGTACATCAACAAAATAAGGTTCTCTTACCCGGTAATTCTTCTAGGGAGCACACCAAATGGAACGAGGGAACCTTCTTGGGATTCTTTCCTTAATAGAAGGCATATAAAGATTTATGATAAGAAGAAAACAAGAAATGCCAATAAGAAGTGACTGTTGAAACGGCTCGAATTGGGTCAATTTACAATACTAAAATTTATAAGAAAAGAATGAAGTCTAACATGAAGAGCTAGACCAAAAAAATGGTTCACGCACACGTGTGTAAGATGATGGAAGCAATTACTAACCAGAGGAGAATATCCAAACCTTTCAGATGGGATATGAGAAGTGACTGTTGTACTTTTTCCCGATAACCCAGCTTCAACTCTGTTCAAAAGAAGTTAGAGAATCAAATGACTAAGAAGTAAGAAGGTCCAAAAAATAAAGTACATACAAACCCAGGAAAATAGAAAATAATTCCACAATTTTATAGGAAGCTTATGTGCTATTTGGTTGTAAAGAAGGGCCAGTGACTAACTAATTGTAACCAGCTGCCTTCTGTTGTTCTCTTGAGCTTTCCAGACCTTCCAAAACCAACCAAGTTTCAGCAAAAGTACAATAAGAAAACAAAACCTATCACCAAACCCATGCCCCATGCCCCATTTCCCCTAGAATCATGAGCAAGAATCGATCACAAAATGTTTATACAACAAGAAAACCTGTAACTATTTTTCTCTTTTAAAGCGTAACACACTTACAAACCAATATGCCCTTCAGAGGTAACCTCATAAAAATGTTTGTGAAGACTGCATCAGGTAAATCCATAATGGGGGAGCCGTAGGATTTCTTTTGGTCATTTGATTCTGCTATTATCTTCTTCAACTTCAAAGATGTTTCTGTTTTACTTCTTTTCATTATGATCTTTACAATCTGCAATCACCAGAAAAGGAAAAAATAGATTTAACTTTACCATTACACGCACATAAAAAATCCTTCATTAGATTCACCAAATCACAAGTTTTGCTAATAAGAAATAGGCAAATACAATATGTCAAGAGAGACAAAAAAAAACAAGATCAAGATAAACATTGATTGGCTTCCTTCAACACACATCCATAAAATGAGATACAATTTGCTGGGAAAGAAAAATCTCAGAAAACATAATTGTGCAAGCAACATATTAACGTTACCTTATATAGACCCAGAGAAATTAAAGCAACAAAAAATGCATACTCAAAATGGATTGAAAGGACAATTACCGGCACAATTCCAGAAAGTAACAGTTCACCTCGTCCTTATCAGGGTGAAGAGCAGTCTGATATGGTAACTCTTTCCCACTTTCCAAACTCGTAACCTTTTAATGAAAAACCTATTATAAAATTGGCTATTAACAAGTACTACCTCCGTTTCGCTGGAAGTGGCACACTTTTTGGTCAACTTTCTCAGACCATGTTTGACCATAAATTTCAATTACTATATAGACCATCTTAACTTACTTTGATTTTAGTCCATCTTAACTTACTTTGCTTTTAAATTTAAAAAATACTTTTTAATTTTATTTTATTTTAAACAAACTTCAGAGCGTCCAGTGCGAGACCACTTAATTATTAGATTAATTATAATAAATTTCGTTGTTAAAACTTTTTAAGTTCAATTATAATTATTTATATTTTGAGATGTATTTTTAAAATTTTAAATTATAAAAATCGCATTGGAATAAAGGGAAGCAAACATTAAATCAGTTCATTAGTTAAACTATTAATTATAAAATAATTTAATATAACGATTAAATGGTGTAAAATAAGATTTTGACAACAAATTTATACTTTAGTTTGTTAAAGTATTGAAAACATTTCAAAGAACATGAGCATATGTTTATGTTATCTTTACTTGTAAAACAAAATAACAAATTGATCAATAATTTATTTTAAATTTAATAATCAAATTTAATATCTAATAAATAAGTTTTTCCCCTTAAATAATTGATCTTTTTTATTGTTTTGGAAGTGTTGCACGTATATGTGTATTATATTTTCTTTTTTCAAAAGATAATAATACTTACCTATAATTAGGCTAGTTGTGGGGTTTGGTGGGGTGAGTGAGGGTGGGTCACGAGGAATCGTTGGTGGCGGCATAGGGTGTCGACGGTGATGGCTCTGTAAGAAAGGGATACGGTGGATCTGGAATAAGGGAAGGCGAGGGGAGGGATGCGACAGGGGCAGGGGCGGAGGGAGGGGTGGTGGGGGCGAGGGAGAGACGGAGGCAGAAAGAGGGGAAGTTCTGAATCTAAAAATATGGGGCTGAGGAGTAAAGGGGGGTTTGTGGGAATGGATTGAATTCGTGTAAATTGATCAAAATGTAAGGGTAATTATGTCTTTGAGAAAGCTAAATTTTTCTAAGAGAGGGAAGTGTGCAGATATGCTTGATACCGGTAAAAAAAAGAACTATTATTAGGGTCTATAAGTGTTGAAACTTATATCATGCATGAAAATAACTATTATGGTCTTCTCGCATTATAGAAACTACTAAAGAGAGATAATTTCTTTTGTGAAAGCTTTTGTCTGAGTTTAAAGTTTTTAACCATGCGTAGCTACTGAATTTTGAAGAACCTACGAGTTGTATTATAAGAATCAAGTTGTTTTTTTTTTGTAGAACATACAAGTTATAAAAGAAACACCTACTAGTTACATCTGAAACACTTACAAGTAACGATTAAAACAACTACAAATTGTACTATAAGCACCAAATTGTTTTTGTAAAACACAAAAGTTATAAAAGAATCACCTACTAGTTATATCCGAAGAACTTACAAGCAACGATTGAAACACCTACGAGTTGTACTATAAGCACCAAGTTGTTTTTATAAATAAACAAGTTATAAAATAAGCAGCTACAACTTACATCCGAAGCACTTACAAGCAACGATTGAAGCATCTACGAGTTGCTAAACTCCAGGTTGTTTTTAAATGACACACACCGACACACGTTA
>JAULKK010123363.1:0-17158 GCA_032355705.1 Rubia peregrina | reverse complement strand
CTTAACTTCCCATTTTTCTGAACACATGTTGGTAAAAAGTGAAATACCTGCATCTTTAACTTCATGAGTACTTTCCAGGGCCAGCTATGTGTATATGAGTATTCACATTCCTTCAGCTGCTTTTCCTTCACATAATAAGCATTGACCCATTTCACCCACAACACATCTTTTTTATTGCAGACATCCCACAAATGCTTGCATAGGGCTGCTCTATTCCAGATTCCAGAATCTCTTACCCCCATTCCTCCATTCTTCTTGCTTTTACATATGGAATCCCATGCAGCTGCAGAGAAACCTTTCTGTCCCTCTTCCCTTCCCCATAAAAAACAGGTGCAAATCTGTGTTATCTTCTTGTGTATGCTTTCGGGCAAACTCAACACATTACTCCAGTACCCTGCCAAACTCATTAGCACTCCATTGATCAGATTTAGTCTAGCAGCATAAGACAGTGCTTTTGAGCTCCAGCTTCTAATTCTGCTTCTGATCTTTTCCACTAATGCTTCACAATCCTCTTTACTCCATTTCACTGTTGATAGAGGGAGCCCTAGATATTTCATAGGGAATTCTCCTTTCTTCACATTCAGGATATCAGCCAACATGCTCTTATCAGATTCCTCCATTTTAGAGAAATATAATTTGGACTTACTGTCATTCATTCTCAAGCCAGTGCTTTCCTTGAACTTCTCCATCACCTTCCTAACACCATTCATTGACTTTGAATTTGCAGCACAAAATATTAATAAATCATCTGCAAATAGTAATGTGTGTACCCCAACCTTCTTGCATTTCTGGTGATAATCAATGTTTCCTTCTTGTATCTCTTTCATCATAAGCCTTGTAAGATATTCCATACTTATCACAAATAACAATGGAGAGATTGGATCTCCTTGCTTAACTCCACTTTTGGCCTTGAATGATTCTGTATACCTGCCATTATATGAAATACATAGCTCTGATCTCATACTACACTGCTGGATCCAATGTATCAACTGATCTGGAAATTTCAACTCCTTCAGCCAGGAAATCAGAAAGTTCCAATTAATGCTATCAAAAGCCTTGCTGATATCAACTTGAGCTACACAACTAGGTCTCATTGTTCCAACTCCATATCTATTTAAAAGTTCCTGGGCCAGTAACATATTATGTGCAATGTATCTCCCCTTTACAAAAGCACTTTGGTTGTCACTTATCAACATAGGCAAAATTTCCCCTATTCTGGCACTTAAAACCTTTGTAATAGTTTTATAAATGACAGAGCAGCAAGAAATAGGTCGATAGTCAGAAGGTACCTTTGGTTGCTCACACTTTGGAATCAGTGTTATCACTGCATTCCTGAAAATTTCCGGGATTTGTTCTCCGTTGAAGAAGCCTTGTATTGCCTTTGTCACATCATCTCCAATAATTCCCCATGCTTCTTTAAAGAATAGACTTGTGTATCCATCTTTTCCCGGGCTTTTTGAGTCCTTTATCCCCTTCATTGCTTTCTCAATCTCCTCCCTTCCTACAGGTCTGATAAGCTGGACCTGCTGCTCCAGTGAGAGAGTATTCCCATATTTGGTAACATCTCTATCCAAACTCTGTACCCTTGTGTCTCTTCCCATCTGAGTTTTGTAATGATTCACCAAGCTTGCTCCAATTTCATTCTGATATGTCACCATTCTTCCATTCACTTCTAATGCCACAATCCTGTTTTGATACTGTCTTTTCCTCAATGAATCATAAAATATTTTTGTTGGTCTGTCACCTTCCAACATCCACTGAATTTTTGCCTTTTGTTGATAAAAGCTAAACTCAGCTTCCTTCAGCTGTTCGGCCTCCTTCCTCCTTTTCTGCTCTTCATTCTGCAGTTGAGCATCTCCAGGTTTTGCATCAAGCATCTGAATAGCCTTTTCCCACATATCCTGTGCTTGTTCTGATTTTTTGCTTATGTCACTGAATTCTTTTTTATTCAGAATTCTCAGTGGCTTCTCCATCTTCTTCAAGGCCTTTGCTACACCATCTAAGTCACAGGTATTCTCTCTTAGCCATATTTCCTTCACAATTTCTTGAAAGATTCCTGAACTGATCCACATATTGAAGAACTTGAAAGGTCTCATTTCAATCCTCCTATCCTGGCTAAATTTCACCAATAATGGCAAGTGATCTGAAATTAGTTCAGCCTTTACTTCACAGATAGCATTCTGAAAGTGGTCCAGCCAATTTTTATTCACCATTCCTCTGTCAATCTTGCTAAAAATAGCTTCCCCATCTGATCTCCTATTACTCCATGTGTATTGTGCACCAAAAGATCTGATCTCTGACAGTTCCAACTCCTCTACTGCATTTTGGAAGTCCTCCATTTCCCTATCTTCCACTGGCTTACCCCCTACTCTATCATCAGGTTTTAGAGGGGAGTTAAAATCCCCCCATCACTAGCCATGGGCAGCTTCTTTGTCCAACTGTCTTCAAGAATTCCCATACAGGCTCTCTATCCTTTGCTGTATTGTATCCATATACCATGGTAAAATAGAATTTTCCATTATCTTCCAAGTTTCTGCATTCCAGATCCAGCCACTGGTCATTACTATTGAGTACTTTAATCTCATAATAGTCTGGCCTCCATATCACCCAAATTCTCCCTCTCTTTTCTGCCTTACTGTTGGTAAAAAGGTTCCAACCCAGACCTATATTCCTCCATACATCTTCCTCCATTTCCTTTTTGATTTTCGTTTCCAGTATACCCATTAAGCCAATTTGGTTTTTCAGGCAAAACTTTCTAACCTCCTTGTGCTTTGCCCTTTTATTCAGCCCTCTGATGTTCCATGTTGCTACATTCATTTATCCGGTGGTTTGTTTTTCCTTTCTCCAGGTCTATTCTCTTTTCTACCACTGTTTTCTCCATTCTCTTCCCCTTGTACTTTCAGACTTTCTTGTCCATCAGCAACAACCACTACTGCTTTACCCTTGTCCTTCATTACCTCCTCCTTTCCATCTTTGTTTCCCCGAGTCTTTACAGGTATAAATACCTGAGCATTTGGCTTCATTTTCACCTGTGGGTTTGCTTCCATCTTACCTTGTGATTCCCTTTTCCTGCATACGTCTTCAACATGGCCATACATACTGCAACAAGCACACTTTACTGGCTGCCATTCAAACAGTATTTTCTGCTGGACTATTGTTTTCTTCTCATTTATGAATGACACGTTCTCAGGGACCTTTCCACCTAGTTTCACCTCGATCTGTACTCTGGCATAAGCCAACCTTTCTTTCTCTAAAGTTGCTCGGTCTAGGCTCAATGGTTTACCTAGAGAGCTAACTATCTTGCATATGGTTTTCGGTTTCCAATATGCGAGGGGCAGACCAGGGAGCTGAATCCATACAGGAACAGAATCTGGTTCATTCAGTTCTATATCTCTTTCCCACCTTTTCACAATAACTGGTTTACCATCAAAATTTATCATGCCTTTCTCTACAATTTCGTTACATACGAGTTCAGAGGCAAGTTTAATCATGAAGAATCCTTTCTGTAGTTGCCAAATTTTAACAATGCTTTTGCCCCAAATTCTATGAAAGAAACCTTCCAGTACCTTGTACGGGGGGTTGCATCCCAGAGTTTTGCAAACCACGCAATTCTCCCATTGTTTAACTCCTTCTACGACGTCCTCCTCTGAAATTTCCCCAAGCTCCATTCCGTCTATATTAACCGTTTGATACTGTTGTACCTCCTTTTGAGATTCAAAGAGAGAAGACCAATTTTGTGAGTCCCCTTTCTCCTCCTTCACCACGCTGTCGCTCCATGATAGCTTCTTCCTCACTGTTGAATGCTGCGTGCCTAGGTTTCCTCCCGGAATTGGCGTTTGCTCGTTGTTGTCGGTCATCACAGTTTCCTCTGCTTCCATTATCTCCATCCTGTCCTTCTTCGTGTCTCCTGACAAATTTGTTGCCTCATCCCCAACCTCTTTCCTTTCCTCCCTCATAGTGTTTGTAGTTTGCTTCTCTCTCCCTCTATTCCTTGATTTGCCCATGGCGGCATAAAACTGATCAAGAAATTGGACGGGTTAAGAAGAAACACACAGTAGGGTGTTTTCGCCCACATCTGCAAAAAACCAGGTCTTTGGAAATTATTGATCATATTATTCCATGCCATTTCAATTTTTTTTACAGTATTTCAAACAATGTTCAAATGATTCCTTGAAGGGACCATCCTTTTTTAATTCACCATAATGACTAATAGCATTTTGTGTAATGTGCCATTGGCACAACCTATGCCTCACGTTTGTGAAAATTGTAAAATTTCATGAATAATTTTATTTAGAACAAGTTCATATATAAACATATGATGTAAAACAATATAAACACGAACTAAAGACATAAACATGGAATGTAATTAATGATTTCCCCCCCAAAAATCAAATGGTTTTTTGAGAAAGAATACTGAAATTATGCATAAGATGATCTGAACAAACACATGAACTAATGAACTAAAGACTAAAGGTAAGCATATCAACCCAAAATATTCTAGATCAATCAAATTTAAAAATGGTCACCTTTTTTTGTTGCTTTGGCCATGGCTGGATCTTGGTTAGTAAATATTGTTACTAGCTTTTTACCACCCACTGATTTTCTGAAAACATCAAGATATCATTCGAAAGTTGAAGCTTTCTCGTCGGTAATGAAAAAGCATCCAAACATCACTATATTGATGTGGTTGTTCATTCCAACTATTGGAGCACAAATCAAGTTGTATTTGTTGGTCATGTGTATTGACGAATCATTTAACAAAGTTAGATCATGTTACTTCATTTGTAAATGAAACTACATCATTTATTTAATATGTTACTTCGTACATTTCAACAAATTTAAAAATACCTAAATTTTCTCAACAAAATACATATAGGCCAATTTTAGACATTGGTGAATTATCAAGCAGAATTATCACCCTTTCCCCATATTTTCATGCTTTTACATTGTGTGTCTAAATATTACTTTATACGTTTTAGCAAATTTTAAAACAACCAATTTTCTCAAAAGAAAATGTAAATAGCCAATTCGAAAGCATAATAATGTATTTTACTTCATGTGTTCACGAAGTTACATTGTGTGTATATCATACTACTTTATGTGTTCATGCCATAACTTCATGCATTTAAATGTATGTTACAAAATCTAATACCTATATGTTGTGTCAAAACCATTAGATCGCCGTAGAGGGAGTAGTCTTCCTTCATCATTGAGTCCCTCCAAAACAATGTTGTTAGCCCACCATTATCATCCAATTTAACTCTGAAGAAGAATTCTTCCTCTTCGGTACTATTCATTGAGAGTCTTTCAATTAGTTGCTGAGCATCGCCTCATTCGATCTCCTTCATACGCAACTTTTAGTTTAGATGATCCTTAATCACGTGTCCTAGATTCTGAATACCACCAGCTTCAAAAGCTATAAACTTGAATCCATGGCTAGGTTTTAATCCCGCGCCTTCCATTACTTCTATAACTTTCCTTTTTTCCTCTCTAATTCTCCTTTACTTCTCTACAAATACTGCCATTCAAATCGAGTGAAAGGATGATTGTGAGAGGTCACATGATGCAAAATTTCATAGGCTCCATCGATAAATTTAACCTGAATTCCAGCTTTGCATCCTGTTCTCATAACCACATTTTCCCCTTGTTTTTATTCTTTTCTTCTCAGAGCCCTCTTCAATGATACTGTTGACGGAAGGTGTTTCGGGTGATTCTTTCTTCACTTTTGTGTTTCCCTGACACGAGCAGACAAAATACTTCTCTAGGATGGTTTCAACTTTTTTACCTCTTGTGTTGAACCTCGCACCCAAAATCCCAATGCATTTGACTATTTTCGATATAAATCATGAAGCCTTGATAGTGTTTTTGCTCTCAAACCATTGAAACAATTTGTGACATCAAATTTCGATAGGTCGCTTAAATTGGTGACAAAATATGGTCCTGCAAATATGTATCCTTTCAGTAACTCATTACATCAGCTATTATATTGGTTAGTTCATATATTTTACAATTTAGTTAGGCCTTCATAAAAAATTATTTAGTCACTAATAAATATGTACAGAGAGCTACAATATCAAAATATTTTGATAACAAATCCTACAAATTAAATATCAGACATTCAGCAAAATAGATTATTTATTTATTGAGTTACATAATGAATTTAACATGTTATTTATTGTGATAAAGTAAATTTTAAAACATAAAAATATTCTTAAAAAATGCATGTAATTGAATTCTTGATGAACCATCTTACAAAGTTCAACCTTTTTACTTCACGTGTTCATGCATTTACATCATTTATTTACTATGTTCCTTCATACGTTTCAGAAAATGTAAATTTTTTTTTACATTTTCCCAACAAATTGCATATAGCCAAATTTCAGACCATAGGGAATTGTCCATCAGAATAATATCACGTTACTTCATGTGTTTATGCAGTTACATCTAGTGTTCACAAGTTTTAGAAAATGTAAAAAAAACTTACATTTTTCCAAATAATTGCTTATAGCCAAATTTCAGACCATAGAAAATTGTTAATCAAAATAATATCACGTTACTTCATGTGTTCATGCAGTTACATCTAGTGTTCATCATATTACTTCATACGTTTATGAAAATGTATAAAAAAATTAGATTTTCCAACTAATTGCATACAGCTAAATTTCAGACCATGGAGAATTTTCCATCCGAATAATATCACGTTACTTCATGTGTTCATGCAATTACATCCAGTGTTTATCATATTACTTCATATGTTTAAGTAAATGTAAAAAAACTTACATTTCCCCAACTATTTACATATAGCCAAATTTCAGACCATGGGGAATTGTCCAACAGAATAATATCAAGTTACTCCATGTGTTGATGCAGTTACATCCAGTGTTCATCATATTACTTCACACGTTTCAGTAAATTAATAAACACCTACATTTTCCCAAAAAATTGTACATAGCCAAATTTCATATCTTGGGGAATTGCCATCAGAATAATTTCACGTTACTTCATATGTTCATGCAGTTAGATCCAGTGTTCGTTACTTCATGTGTTCATGCAGTTACATCCAGTGTTCATCATATTTCTTCATATGTTTCAGCAAATTAAAAATACTTACATTTTTTCAACAGATGGCATATAGCCAAATTTCAGACCTTGGGAAATTGTCCATCAGAATAATATCACGTTACTTCATGTGTTCGTGCAGTTATATCCAGTATTCATCATATTACTTCATACGTTTCAACATATTAAAAAACACCTACAGTTTTTTTCACATCATGCATATAGCCAAAATTTAGATCTGGCAAAGAGAAATTTAACAATATAAAAATGTTACTTCATGTGTTCATGCACTTACTTCATGCGTTTAACTATATATACAAAATCAAACCAAACGTGGATGTAAACTTGTTGAATTTTCAGATTCAACATATTCGTTGCTTTCTTCCTCATACAAAATAATTTCACTGCCTTGAATTGCTTCGTTTTCCATAGTTTATAACAGAAACACCTTAGATCCTAGATTTCAACCATTAAAACTAAGATTTTAAACTGTAAAACTAAGATCTTAGATAGTAGATTTCATATAATTGAGATTTTAATCATAAAACTAAGATTTTCAGTCGTAAAATTCATATTACCTCAATTATTTCACCTTCTCAAATCTTATAAGCTTCGAAATATATTGTTCTTCAATATTTCCATCGCAAAATTCCACAAAATTCCATCACAGATTTGTGAAATTTTGCAGATTCTGATTTTTAAGCTTGATCGCGAGCTTGAATTGGAGGTTTGCAAAACTTTGATAGGCGATTTCAGAGCTTGAATCCGTTCTCTAGTAGCATGAATTCGGGATGAGTTTGAAGAGGAATGAAATTCCTTGATTTTTTGGAAGAAAGAGATCTGACAGTTATTTGAGAAGAGAGAGAAAATTAGGTTGGCCCATTTTTGTTATAACCCAATTTTTACCCATTTTCAGCCTATTTTTCTATTTTGCAATCAGGTCCTATTTTGCCAAGTCCCTTCCCATATATTGTAGCTTGGTTCTTGGTCTCACCATTTGCTATGGTGAGACAATTTAACGGGAGTTTTCTTTTTTCACTCATTTTAATTTGCCTACAAAAAATATCTAAAATTACTATATTAAACATATACTCCCTCCGTCCCACTTTAAACTTCCTATTTGCTTTTTCAGAGTCAAACGTTACAAACTTTGACCATAAATATAAAATTTATATATAAACAATAAATATATCATGTGACATATCGTTATATTTGTCTTAACATCTATTTTCTAAATATTAATTTTTTATGCGACATTATTATATACAACTAGAAATATTTATGGTAAAATATGCTCATTGAAGACCGTGAGAAAGCAATTCAAAAGTTTAAATGGGGACGGAGGAAGTATTTTTTACCGCATTTTTGAACTGAGGTAAAAAGTATATCTTTTACTACGCCTACATTTATCTCAGTTTTTTAGGTCTAAAAATCGAGGTAAAAACCCCTACAGAACGAAGGAAAAAGGTGTTGTTTGTTGTAGTGAAAGCAGGGTGGATGAGAGGGATATTGTGAATGAAATAACACCCAATTCTAAAGTCGATGAACTTTCAATTGTGGGGAAATTGGAGAAACAAGGATGAAACTATCTTGGGGTGATGAAACTGAAGAGGAGATATAAGAACCCGAAGAACAGAGATCGTAGAGTTCGATAGTTGGTGAGAGTGAGCTGAAATACTATGAAACCACTATGATTGAGAGGTTATCAATGGGGGAAATAATTGTGGAAGATGTGCAGGAGAGCATTTAACAGTGGGGGGATACTATAGTATGCAGAGTTATGGGAAGAAATCCACAACTCACGGTGATGGAGGGATACTTCTTTCGGATCTGGGGGGAAGAAGATAGTAAAGGTATGGTAGCTAAAACCTGGAATATTTATGATCAAATTTTATAGTAATTTTGCGAGAGATTATTTTCTTGCTCTTGGTGTTGTATTCTTTGATAGTAGATTAGTTGATACACTGAAGGATTTCTCCGAGAGACTAAAAATATTGGTGAAGCTATTATTGAAAATAAAAAAGGAGAGTTTTTTTAACATTGGCTAGATGGTTAAAATGGCTAAAGAAATTTGTTTATAAGCTCAAGAGGGGTTAAATGAAAATCTAGGAAATGCTGATAGACAGAAAGAAGAGGAAAAAGTCAGGAAAAGAGTGAAGAAATTAGAGGAGGCTGAATATTGGTTTCTGCAACAAAAGGCCAAAGTTCAGTGGCTTAAAGAGGGTGACAGGCCAACCAGATTGTTTTCTGTATTAATGAAAAGTAGGCAGTATAAAAATAGCATTGTGAATATGATGAGGGGAATTGATCTCAAATCAGGTGGTAATTGAGAAGTACCTAGTGGATTATTTTAAGAGACATTGGGGATCAGTGCGAAAACTGATATCATTGATGAATTAGTGGCGGAAATGGGAAGCACTTTAACAATGAAACAACATGCTAATTTGATTGCACTAGTAACATGTTCTGAAATCAGGAAAGCTTTGTGGAGCATTAATGGGAACAAGAGCCCAGGGGTTGATGGATACTCCAGTAAGTTTTTCAAATGTACATGGGAGATTACTAGAATTAGTCTTGTAAGGGCAATACAGAGCTTTTTCAAAGGAGAACAAATTCCAGGTAATCTAAGTACAACTGTTCAAACTCTGATTCCTAAAGTAGCAAAATTCTCAAATTGCATATGAGTATAAACATATATTCCGTTGTTCTGTGGTTTATAAAGCCAATACTATGGTGCTATGCAATAGAATCAATGAGATCTTGACTATTCTGATTAGTAATAACCATAGTGCATTTGTGAAGCGAAGGCACATATCACATAATATATTGCTAACTCAGGAACTATTTCATAAATATAATATTGAAAGTGTGAAACCTAGCAGTGTGGTGAAAGTGGATATTAGCAAGACTTTTGACTGTGTTAGTCAAGAGTTCTTGATTAATTGGCTAAAGATTATGAAGTTCCTAGATCAGATAATAGAATGGATAAGAAAAAGTACAATGAATTCACAGTTTTGCCTATCTTTAAATGGTAGCTTATCTGAAAATTTTGTGGGGAAAAGAGGAGTAAAACAAGGTGACCCTCTTTCACCTTTACTGTTTGTCATTAGTATGCATTTTGTTTCTAGATTAATGGGTAAATAGTTTAGGGAAAATCAATTAATTTTCACCAGAGATGTAGTAGGGTAGAAATACACTCTTGTTTGTTGATGACTTGCTAATCTTCTGTGGTGCAAATAAGAAATCTATGGAAGGGGCGAAAGCAAGTTTGGCTGAGTTTATGAAGGTAACTGGACTAGCAGTAAGTGAACAAAAGTTCAATGTTTATTTTTCTAAGATGAAAGAGGAGGAAAAAATGTTCTTGGTTGATATGCTGAAAGTTAAAAAGGGGGATTTCCCAATGCAATATTTGGGATTACCATTATCACAGACCAAATGAAGTAGAGGTGATTGTGAAAAACTAATTGACGGTATAAGGAGAAGATTGAAATGATGGAGCTCTGTGAGGCTATCATATGCTGGGAAAGTACAATTAATTAATACTGTATTACTTAGTATTGCTGGTTATTGGGCTAGCATTCTTAGCATTTCTGAAAGCATACATGAAAAAAATGTTGAGATTTGCAGGTGTTTTTTACGAGGAAGAGAGGAAGGAAGTATACGGTATACTTCAACTTCTTGGCTTTCTTTTTGCAGATACAAAAAGGCAAGGGGATTAAGGATCCTTCAACCTAGAATAAAGCTACAATTTGTAAATAGGTCTGCGATTTATAGTCTAAAAAGGATGTCATGTGAGTAAAGTGGATCCAGCCTTACTACCTGAAGAATGTGGAGTTTGAAAAATATAAATCAGTAGAGTAGCAGCTGGTCTTGGAAATAATCTGTAAACTGAAGGAGAAATATCTGAAGGAAAATGAAAACTACACAGATAAGGTGGGAAAATTGAAAGTAAGACCAGTATATAATATTATGAAGGGAAGAGATGGAGATTGTATCTATTCCAAGGTGATGTGGTATAAGAAATTATTCCCTAAACACATAATCTTTCCGTGGATGTTAATGAAGGGGTGTCTTCCCACTGCAGATAGGCTGCTGCTGGTTCATGGAGTGATGAAAAAATAGCAAAAATGTGTTCTGTGTGATCTAGAAGATGAATATGCAAAAACACCTGCTTACAAATTGTTGTTTTGTGAAGGAAATCTGGTGCAGGTTGTGAATTGCAGGTCTGAAAAACATGAGAATGCTCTGAAGAATTTTATTGACTGCAGCAAGAAGAAGAATGGACAAGAGAATGATGAATGCTATTGACTTGTGTTTTATACATAGTGTGGAATGAACGAAATAAGAGGATTTTCCAGAAATAAAAAATTAAAATCCAAAACCATAGCTCTGCGGATTGAAGAGGAGTACAAATGGAGAAAATATGTGAATTAGGGATGCTCTTGATTATTAGGCTTATTTTCGGCTGTATAGAGGAACTAGAAGTATAGATGTAGCTAAATTATGTTAGCAAGTCTTTTTCCTCAAGTTTTTTGGGCTGGATTTTGAGATGGGCCGAAAAGGGGATGTAAAATGACTGGAGTTAAGGGCCCAAAACTTGAGTTTGGTTGTATTAATACATACAAAAATGTTCATAAAAAATAATAATTTAATGACATAAATATCTCTAGGATTCGTCTTCATCTTCAAAACTACCTCCAGCACCATCTCTGCCCGCTTCGCCACTAACAACCGCAGTTGGATCTACGCCGCTCTGTGGCCTCAGGCACGAGGCTGAAATATGGAGTTTCACCGAAACTCTTGGAGTTCACCCCAACACAAATTCTTGAAAAGTTTGCTCATCACCTAGCTGGAATTTGGTTTCACCGCCCCAGCCACCTCTCGCCTAACACCACCCACCTCTACTACCACTGGTCGCCACTTTTCCACCTCATATTCGTTGCTTCCGCCGTTGCTCCACCTCACATCCATCACTACAGCCCCCGTCCACCACCACCACAATCCCTTCTCCACCCCCAAATCCAACAAGAAACCCTCCCCTGCTCCGACATCAAAACACCTTATCAAGTTGGAGGGAACTCCGAAAAGTCAACCTCAATTAATTGGTCTATTATTGACCTCCCTCTCCTTCTCCACTCCCTGTCTCGCAACCTCATCACCGTCGCTGTAACGCCTTAGTTGGGTCGGAGCGTATGAGTCAGAGCGCCGGAGAAGAATGGATGACACATGACTGTGTTTTTTTATTGGGGGGACGAAGGGGGGTTTCAGGGGTAAAGTTGTCTATTTTAATTTTTGTTTTAAACTTTTTTAAAATTAGGGGTATAATGGTCATTTAATTGATTTTGGTCAAATTCAGGCTGCCAGGGTTAGATTGACACTTTCGTCTAAAACATAGGGGTGGATTTGCACTTTTAGATTTTACTGGCACTTTCAACTAAAATATAGGTTATTTTAGCATTTAACTCAATAATTTTATCGATGAGTTCAAAACCTATGAAAAAGTATTAATTTTGTCTCATTTAATTATTTAGATAGAGTAAATTTGAAATATGATCGTGCAATTAACACTCCTAGAGGTCGTTTGGTATGCAGTGAGTTATATGGTTAAGGGTGTTCATGAACCAGTCTAGACGATTAAAATGGATCGAATCGGACCAGAATGTAAAGACCAGAAAAGGATATATAGAATTTTGACCCGGTCTTCGGTCCAAAATATTTTAGGATTCTGGGTTCTGGTCCGGTCCGATCCTAGACCAAAATTTTCCGGTTCGGACCGGATGGGTAGGTAACTTACTCTTATATATTTTTATGTATATATAATTTAAGTTTATATACTATTTTAGATCTACATCTGATGAGCTAGTATTTTTCCATATTTTGAGGTAAATTTTTTCCAATAACTTCTATTTTACCATTGAATATTTTTCAACGCCAAAATATTTTTGTAGAAGAATAAATTTTAGTAAAATCCTGTCCAACCAATCCATACCGGTCCGAAACTGGAATGATTCTGGTCTGATCTCGATCCTAAATAATAAGTAAGCAGTTTGGTTCTCGGTCCAACCTTTTTTATGATTACGGTTTAGGTCCTAACCGGTTCAGGCCCGATCCGGTCTTGCACCGATGAACACCCCTAATATGGTAAGTACAAGTTTCTAAAATTTTGGGAAATATTAAGACCCAGATTCGATCTGTATACTCATATAACCCTAACTATATATATGTATATAATTTTATCATAATTTCTAAATTACTTTCATATTCACTCTATATTTTTAGTTTTAATTCAACAAAAAATATGTATTGTATTTTTTTCTTGAAAAATTAATTCAGATGCATATTGAACTTGAATTATTTGTATTTAAGATAATATATAACTTTTTAGTGGGGATTTTTTTAGAATATTAGATCCATTTAGGGCCAATTTTGAACCCAAGATCCGTTGAGACCCATCGAGTTTAGATATGGGTCTAATATTTTCAGACCATACGGGTCCGAGTCGTGTCTGAGTATAACTAAATTCTTTTAGGATCGGTTCTGGGTCTTATTAGACCCGACCCAGACCCAGAACCCCGATCATCCCTAATCTGCATGCTCAAATACTCCCAATATAAAAATACATTTATTCCAAAGGAAGAGAAACAAGCCTTGCTTGACTCGATTATTATTCTGCAATCAATAACATATAAGATGCTTAAAAATAATCATGAACAAGCATGGGCGGATGCAGGATACATACGTGGTGGAGGTTAAATACAATTTCCTAAATTTTCTTATAGAGATCCCTTTCTTATATTAGAAGGGGCTGATAAATTTTTGTTTTCAAATTTACACTCTATATTCCCCGTAATTTTTGTCCCATCTAGCCTCCACGTAGTTTCGCCTCTGTCCATAAGCTATTATGGAACAAACAAGGGGGAAAGCTTTTAGATTTTTCCCTTATTCTAATGGTCTTACAAAATAAAATGCAGGCCGGTCCAAATTCATTTGAGTCCCGAGGCACAAATAAATTTTGGGCCTTTTTTTAATATATAAATTTTGTCTACAAGTTTATTTTGTATTTTAAATTTATTTAAAACAATTTTCAATATGTAGACTCCTTTTGCATTAATGTGGAATGAAAAAATTGGTCAAAAAGTGTATAGTTTTATACTGATATGGAGTAATGTATATGCTCAAATGAGACACTAGTGGAGAAGGGGTGAAGGCACCCAATTAAAGTCGGTTCCTGAGAAACCGACTTTTATTGGGATCCAAAAAAGGTTCCGAACTCGGAACGCCCTCCAAGTCATCCCTTTCAATTAAAAGGCAGTTTTAATCATTTAAAGGCGGTTATACCTTTAATAAAAATTAATTAAATGTGGTTCTATCATAGCAACACCTTTAATTGAGTACCTTTGATTGAGTTGTTTGATTTACTATATAAATGAAACTTAAAGCCATAGTTTTTTCTCTCCTTAGTATTTGCACCGCCAGAGAGACTTCCACTGCTCGCCACATTTGGTTGCAGATGAACGCCGCTAGAAAAGCTTCCACTGCTCGGTGCGCCAGTGCAAATCAAGCCGACCGCGGGCGCCACTGGAGATGCCTGCACTGCCATCGTTTCTTTGCTTCTCCGAACCGGTACTCCTCCACAATGGCATCGTTTCGTTGCTATGTTTGTGCCTCAACTAGATTTTCCCGTTATTGTTGTCTGTTGTTGCTCCTCTGCCGGAGAAGACCATGAAATCGATCAAAGGCACGATCAGAGAAGGCACTTGAACAAGTGCCTTCTTCGGTCCGATATAATTGCCTTTAATAGGTTTTTCTTCACTAGCGAGACCATATACAAAATGTTTCAAGAAGATTCGGGATCCGTTTGATAAGTTTTTATAAATAATATATTTATTAGTAAATAATATAAATGTAATTTTGTTCACTTAATAAAATAATATTAAAGAAACATATATTAAAATTTGTTTCCTAAACTAGTATGATAAAAATAATTAATCATAACAGATATTTATTTATGTTAGGCATTAAATAAATCAAAAAATAAATGAAAATCTAAGAATAAACAAATGAGTTAGAAACTTTTGTATACTCACATAAAGAAGAGAAGAAGGTATAACGCGTGCAACACATAAACTTCCGGACCCAAATTCTATGAAAAAAAAATACGACTTGCAAAACATGCAAGAACGGAAAGAAGGAATTTGGACCAATATTTCTACCACTGGACAAGAAGAAGAAAAGAAGAAAAGAAGAAAAGAAGAAAAGAAGAAAAGAAGAAAAGAAAGAGTATATAAAAATAAAATTAACTTTGCATCCTTAAAAGTTTTTTTAAATTTCTAAAACACCCTCTTTTGGTGAAAAATATTTGATTCCACATATTTATCAAGGCTGACCCTTCCCAACTTTGGGCCAACCTTGATAAAATGTAAAATAAAGTACGTTTAAAGTCTTCGTTATACATGTATGTATCATTGATTTTGGGTTGGAAACTAAAAAGGTGTACGGCTTGTCAGACGGTGCTATGGTGAGGACGATGACTATTACCATCTCTAGTAAGGTTTTGAATCCCGACATGAGGTTGGAGATGACCAAAAACGAAGTCACTAAAAAGTATTGGTAATTTGGAGAGAGAAATGACAGATTGGGGTGGAGAAATTAGAAATATGTGGTATCAAATATTTTTCACCAAAGAGGGTGTTTTAGAAATTTTAAAAAACTTTTAAGGATGCAAAGTTAATTTTATAAAATTCAGACTATCAATTACTAAAAGTACAAAAAATTAAGGATGGAAATGCAGTTTTTAAAGTTGATGGTTGCCTTTAATGGTAATTTTGACTGAAGTACCCGAAATGGAATGCAAACGTAAAGATAAGTACCCCAAATAGGACAATATGATAAGATAGACATCTTTTATGTAATTTACTCTTTTATAGTAGGTTGAATTCATATTTCAATTTGGAATCAAAAGTTGTTGCTACACAATGTTAGATTTGATCTCCTAACTAGAGTGAGCTCAGGGTTACTTTTGGTATCCCTTGAACTAAAAAAAGAGTGAGAACATAATTATTTTTGATATAGGAGAGAAAGAAGAATACGGGTAGGCTGAAAGGGTTTCGCCCAACTTTTGTATAATGACAAATTTTGAAAGTTAACGTTGGATTGCTCTGATTTCTAGATATGTTGTTTATCAGGGTTAGGCGAACACAATGAACGATATGGATTTGATTTGGAGGTTAATAGTCTGGTGTTCGGTGGACAAATCCGTAACGGTTGAGATTGGTGTTTCAACTTAGTTTCTACCTTAATTAGTTCTGTCTTGTACTTGTTATTTACCAAGATTGTGTTCTTATCTTGATGAAGTATTGTTTGCCTATAGTTGGTGATAGAGACAACTTTTGTACCCATTATTATTGATTATAGTGCAGGAGTTTAAGTGACTTACGGGCATCGTAATTTTTACTCCTTGGTTTAAGGGGGTTTTCAATGTTAAAATTATTTGTGTTCTTGTTGCATTTATGTTTCTACTTATTTGTTAGCAATTGTCATCTTGCACCAAATTTTTGAGAGAAGTTTGCTTGGACCATCTTCTATCTTGTGTTTTCTTCCAACAAAGTGGTACAAGAGCCATTTTTCATGCTCTGAAATAAAAACAAGAACTGATTGTGTGTGCCGGATGTTGGAGGCCCTCACTGGTATCTTGTGTAAAGTTTTTCTTTACAGTTAGCTGGCCAGAGAGTTTTTAGGTGGCATGTCCTCCGAGTGTAGCAATGTTGCAAGATGGTATGAGGATGACCATTTCATGCACTTCCAGTTTCGTGAATAGACTACATTTGTCAATTACCAATGTGAGGACTCTTCACACGGAAAATCCAAATCAATTCTAATCAAAGAAGCACTAAATTTATAAAGAACTTCGTGCAAGGAAACAAGAAACACAGAGATACAGCATGATCATGATCACTTGACATATTTTTGGTATAAAAAGGTGAATTTGTTCTTGCAAATCCTAGAAAATTGCTTGCTCCCCTAACTCTTGAACTTCCATCCCTTCTGTAAGCACTTTCTTGAAGAAATCCTCCAAAGTGTCTGCCCCATAACCAGGAGT
>JAULKK010123254.1:0-17159 GCA_032355705.1 Rubia peregrina | reverse complement strand
TTAATCGGGTCATAAACCTATCACTCCTAAATGTTGCATGATAAAATTTTAATATTGCACTAAAACCTTTTACCTTTTTATAATTCCAATTCAACCCAGTCTTTCCACATGCCAATGGAAATACGGTCTTTCCCAAGACATTGCCTAATAACAATATGAAGTAAAATATAAAAGAAACATTCAAGTTGTTGAGCAATAAAATTTATCATTTATAATACAATAGAGATGAAAATAAATAACTGAATCATAAGTTTGCTCTATTAAATTGTTTAGGATAATAGAAATATGACGGTATATGGATCTATCTAAGGGTGTTCAAATTATCCGATCCGACCTGTCCCGTTTTGACCCGCCCAGGTCAATTTCTCACTTGGATCAAGTGAGACAATTCAATTTTGGTTTGGGGGTGTGGACCACGTCGAATTTTAACCTAAATTGACATGTTTTGATACATTTGCATATTTGCCCTATTTTCTTGAGAAAAATCATTCTTTAAAAAAATCATAAAAATGAATTATTTTAATTCAACATATCCACCATTAATTTACTTCATAATTTTTTTTAAAAAAATCTTGAAAAAATAATATATTGATTAAAATATGAAATATATAATCATAATTATACATATAAATTTTAGTAAATTTTTTTAAAACGAAATATTAAAATTATTCTAACTAAATAGAATGAAAATAATGTTATTAAGTGAATATTTTATAACTGAATATAATATAATATTCTTATTTAAAATTATAAGAAAATAAATTATAATTTTATTTATTATTAAAATATTACTACATTTAAAAATTATTTATTTGAATAATTTATTAAAAATGTTACTATTTTCTTATATAAATTTGGTCGATTTGGGTCATTGTGTGACCCTACCCGATCCGACTCGTTTGACCCAAAATTTTAGGTTGATTTGGGCCGGGAGAACTAACCAGCCCTGACTCGCGAGTCAACATGACTAGCTTTGGATCATTCCTCACAAGGCACATATCTATAAATAATATAAAATTCAGATACAACCATTGATCTTACATGCCCTTAAATGTAATTTGCATTGCGCATGCAGGTGGCAAATTAATTTGGGCTGCACTTTTTTAGGTGAGAAATGATTAACATAAGTTATAAATGAAAACCTTGGGTTTGATTTGCGAAAATCTATATAGTAGTATTTTAAACTCAACTTTTATATTTAGGGATTTAGCTCTTTAATTCTAATTTTCCATTTCCTTATACTTTTTTTTGTACATTTTCATATCATTTGACCTCCACAGAAGGTTGCCTCCAATTGCTAACTTGATGTAGAAGTAGTTTAGCATGCAACAAAGATGAAGAAAATGAGCCAAATTGCATGATTTCAACATCAGTAAACTAAATCCATTTTTCAATTAAAGTGATTGTTCAATCCATGAACCTGTTGCCATATATTCGGTGTAAACGATCTTGTTGCCTTTCGTATATATCAGGCTGCCCAGTAAGCTCCTCCTGTGTCTCTAATTCATAGCATGTCTGGAGCAAATATGAGTAGCATCAAGTTTTTATTTATGGTCATCAAGTTTCAAGTTAGACCACACGTCCTACGTTTTCACTTGGAAGGGGCAAAGAACTTGCTTAAATAATAGTTTCACACATCTTTAAGATTCCAGTAATCTGGTAAGAATAAGAAGCAGCAACAAGCCAACGAAGGTAGAAATATAACTTTGCATTATCGAACGTAAACCTGTCACCGGGATCGAAAGTTACGTAAACAACATTGTGACCACAACTTCAACAACTCCTATATCCGCCCGTGCTCAACTCCTCTAAACGTGACAAAGACAAGGAAGTTGTTCAAGAATCTTACATTCTCCTTAAGCTTCCACATTGCATTCCTTAAAGCAACGAGATAGCTCTCGCTTAGTAGAAGATCAAGTCAATTGCGGAGAAAGGAACCAATGACTTCTCCGATGACAAATTCTTGAGAAGAAGTGCTGGTTTACAAGGGGCCATCTAAGAGAAAATTTTAGTTTGGTGCTACAGTAACCTGAGTTGGATGCAAATGGTGAAGTCGCATTCAGCAATTGCAACTTCACGGTTTAATTTTTTTAAATTAAAAATAGAGGGCACATTTAGCAAATGCGCCTCTTCATAATTTTTGGGGAAAAATTAAACTTGAAAACCATTAATAAAGTGCAGACCAAAAAACATAACCAAAGTTCGTCTTCGTTATTTTATATACTATTGTGATTGAATTATACTTTATAATTATTTTTGAAAAAATGATATTTCAATTATTATTTGTATAAAAATATCATAGTATTATTTTTTGAGTTGTATATGGGTTGAATTTAAATAAAAATATAATTTTCATATGAACTCATTTTTTTAATAATATTATTATTTCTTAAACTTTGGATTGAAATACTACGAAATTAAGATTTCCAACAAATCGTAAACAAGATAAGGGAACGAATTTTTTTAGATTTGGATCCGTGTTTTATGATTTCGTAGAAGTGAAATATTTGAGTTCGTATTTTTAGGATTTGTGTCACTGCAGAATTGTTTTTAATGTTAATATTATATAAACATTAACTTTGTCAACCATTTCCTCTCATTATTTTATATAATATTAACATTAAAAAGAATTCTGCAACGAACCCAAATTCTAAAAATAAGGACCCAAATATTCCACTTCTTTTAAATCATAAAACACGGATCCAAATCCAAAAATCTGTTCCATTCCCGCAATTTGTTTCCGATTCATCAAAAATCTTAATCCCGCCAATATTTCTATCCCAAATTTAAGAAATAATATTATTATTAAAAAATGAGTTCATCTGATAATTTATTTTTATTTAATTTCAACCCATATACATTTTGAAAAATAATATTATAATATTTTTAAACGAATAATAATTAAAATATTATATTTTATTCCAAATAACTATAATTTAATTATAATAGTATTTAAAATAATATCATTTTATTTATAATATAAAATAATAAAATAATTATTTTATTATAAATATATATTTATATATAAATATTATTAAAAATAAGTTCATATGAAAATTTTATTTTTATTTAATTTCGACCCATATACATTTCAAAAGGTAATATTATAATATTTTTATACAAATAATAAATAAAATATTATATTATTTATCAAAATAACTATAAAGTATAATTCAATTTCAATAGTATATAAAATATTTATATTTATGTAAAATAATATCATTTTTATTTATAATATAAAATAACAAAATAATAATTTTATAAGAAAATAACGTATATTTATATTAAAATATTATAAAAATAATATTATTAAAAAATGAGTTCATATGAAAATATTGTTTTATATAAATTTGACCAATATACAACTCGAAAAATAATATTATAAGGTTTTTATTCGAATAATAATTAAAATATTATATTTTAAAAAAATAATTTTAAAGTATAATTCAATTACAATAGTATATAAAATATCTATATATAAAATAATATTATTTTTATTTATAATATAAATTAATGATTTTATAATAAAATAATATATATTTATATTAAAATATTCTGAATTCCAATTTAATTTTTAAAAATTAAATATTCCACTTCTCCCAAATCATAAATACATGAATGCGCCCTCTCCATCTTTAAAAAATTAATATTGACAAAAAATTATTTCAAATTTTGAAATTTTGAAGAAAACAAATATTTTAGTAGAGGGCGCATTCCATGAATGTGTCCTCTCTTTCTTTTACACCAAAAAAACTTGGCAGAAAATATTTCCAATTTTTTTTATATCGCTGAATGTGTCCTCCCCGTTAATTTCCAATTTTACGAGTAACCTCATTTGCATCTGACTCTAAATCAACTGGTCCCAATCTAGAAAGAACTCGTCATCTAATGCTTCCAGATATAGTTCCTCCATTTCTTGCCAAAATAACTGATAAACATAATCATGAATTTCATGAATAACCTTGTAAAGACAATTAATATTTGTATCTGATTTCACTTGATCATCATCCTTAAATTCGAGGTAAATACACTAAACTACTAAGCATGGTAGATTCCCAGTGAGAACCTTTCCTCCACCTTTTTCTGCACAAGTAAAACACTCTCGGAAGCCTTAAACCTTTAGATCCTTTAGTTCACATGATACCGACTCTGGAATCGGCAGTGTAATGATTCTAAACAATCTAAAGCAATGTGAACACAACTCAAACCCATATCTCTTAGTAACTATGATCAGATTGTAATAAGAATATGCAAAAGCGCTCTTGTTAGCTGACATATCACAATTTCTCAAGGAATTAAAATGGCAAACTTCGACTTGCATAATTTAGATGTAATACTTTTGTTGGCTGAACTATCTTATTAGCGAAAACCATTCGCTAACCTCGTAAAAGCCTGATTTTGATAAACTCTGTCCATTATGGCTCAGAAAACGGAGCATTTTCCCTAGATTAATTATTTAAATGCTCCCAAGTATACTCTGCAGATAGTTTTAAACATACTTTGATCAATACAGAACTTTCAACCATACAATATTGCTAATATGAACATTCAAACATATATTTAGTATGCTCAACTCTAGAAAATGTAGATAAACAATAACTTCCCAATAAAGAGAACCATGAAACACAATAAACCTCGATATATTGGGCTCTAAATATCTCACTATGGAACCCATTATATGAAACAAGTAAGTTTTGGGGGTAACTATGTGTGCATATAATGACATAGTACTGTAGACATCCCAAACAAACACCAAGGATGAAGAAAGCTTGCCTTTTCATTGATAACTTTGACCATCTCATGTAAAATGTTGCGGTCGATTATCAGGAAGTGGATGCCACAATTATTTACCACTGTCTCCAAAATTAGGTAAAAACACGAATGATCTGTAACCAAGTTCTCTCAAGTATCCGAACATCAAAACAAAACCTAACCAATGCAACCAACATCTCTACTGTTCATAAAAAGCATAACAGCAACATGACAATGCAAACTATATGATGTATATAGTTTTCTCACCTATCTAGAATTCTTTAGTGCCTCAGTGTAATTAGAAACAACGAGAATAGTACTTGATTTAGTATTCCCCCACAACATCTTCAATTGATGATGACCATATTATCATACAATTGAACGGGTTTGATCGGGCCATTTCATCAAGAAGCCTCACCTACTGTACACCGGTAACTTGGTTATGGTTGTAGTTTTCAATATATAGTATTACTAATGAATATAAGACAAAAATCAAGATATCACAGATACAATCAAGCTTCACAATGGAAAGACTTCTTGCTGAAGAGAATATGAAAATTATGCCAAGAGAACAGCCAGAAGAGAACAAAAATGGACAGTTACATACAAAATGAAGTGCATTCAAAGGATAATCACACGAATCAACAATCAAATGTCACATGAGAAGACAGGAAACAAAAATGTGGCAATTAATGAAAATACTAAATCACTAATCACCTTAAAAAGTGTAACTAACAATGGATATATTAGTCATTTTTCTAATGTCACATCATTCACTGTGATGTTTCACCATGATATTTCACTGAGAATATCATTACTCTTAAGTTTTTACTATTGTAGAACCTTAACTTTATCCACTGTCTGCTTGTCACCAATACATCAACATTCTTTTCAAGATATTACTAACACATTAATCTGCATATGCACTATTAAAAGATAACAAACTTATCGGGCGATTTTGAAAACTTTACTAAGGTATTGATTTTCCAGTATTGCCAAGATGAAGTTTTTATTGTCATCTAAGAACTGCCCCAAAAAGACAAATACATCAATGTGAACTTAAAAAAGTAAGCAGCTAACAACCATAAGTATCAGTGGCTGGGAAGTGACACAAATAAGACTTTTATTTCTTCAATAAGTGACATTATCATCACAGGACTTGATCTTAAATCCATCTCTACTGATAGGGTGATTAAATAGTAAATCTTGATAGTCACTTTAATATCAAAAATCCACTCTTCTTCCGTAGTTACACAAGCTCAAGAATCGGTGCAAACTGCAAAGTCTCCATCCACAATAAGAACACATAGTTAATTACCAATGGAGAACTTCATATTCTTTTTCATTAGTTACATTATTCAGTGACTATCGGGCAATGTGAGACTTTTTCGCACTCTATGCCACAAATAATAAACATGGAGCGTATATGAACAAATAAATTTATATGCATGAGTATTTGTATGTCTCAGAAGGTGAAACAATGCACCAAAAACTCATCACCAAAAATATAAGCAATAGCCAGCACAAGCAATCATCACCAAGTGAAGTGACCACCTATCGATAATAAAAACCTTTCCTCTTCATCATACAACTTGATATGTTCAGTACATATTCAATGTTGTGAGATTCAAGGATAGGGTGAAAAGAAAATTTTGGAGATAGCGGCACTCGAACTTACAATAAAGCATAAAGGTGCAACATATCACAATGTTTATAGATATAGGTGACCGAGTTTGCTTACCTCTCAGCTAGTCGGATATGATTAATCATCGTGCATGATTAAGAGAATATGAAAATACAGAGAATTTATCATCCTTGACTGATTTCCCTCCCTCAGGAAACCAACACTTGTCAGTGGATCAGAAATGCCATATTGGCTGAAAATTTCGTGCGACAAAGAAGGCAATCCTAATATGAAACATCAGAACAACTTACCAGCTTACATTCCCACGTGCATTCCATCGGTGTCAATTATTTAGAGAAAATGAAAGGGTACATAGCTTAGAAAGTAATGTATTGTTAATGAACTGTCAACAAATGCAGTATCAATCAATTAGTTAATTTATTAAAAAAATCAATACCAACAGAATGTGAAATTGACTAGTAATCATTCCCTGACTATATCCATTTCATTTAACTTCAAATAGGAAAACATAACGCATTCTCTGAAACCAATGAGTCCATATAAAAAAAGACTTGTCTTTACATGAACAAGGTTTAATAGACAATTCCAAAGTACAGAACAAAACTGTGATACCTCTTTCTTCTTTAAGCAAGCCAAGAAAATTTATGAAATATGTGATACCTCCTTGTCAACGTTTGGACCTTCAACAACACCATTGATGTTTTCGAGAGGATACGTGCATATTTATATGACTTGTATGCCTTAATTTTACGTGAAATTAGCTACATAAACCATCTCTCAAAAAATGAAATCAAGATGTACACTCGAAACTAATATTCAACGATCGTCAAATACAAATAAAGGAAACAGACCTGAGCGAGCTTTGCTTTCTCGGAGACTTCATTTGGGGCACTTTGCACAGCTGACATAGAGAGGGCGTTGAAGGTTTTGGCCAGTCTACTGTTTACAATGAGTTTCGGTAACAATTGTAGCTGACGGGTTATTCCATACAATATTTTACAAGTATTTTAGTACATAGAGCCTGAGAACTTCCCAAAATGAACTGAAGATACCACAACATTTGGTCAAAATCCCATTGACAAAAAGAGAAGAAACTATATAAGACGTCAAAGTGAACATGTCATTAGCAGTTAATTTCATCTATTTTTCTTTTTGTGTCAATAACTCCCAATCATAAAAATTTAAGAAAGTCCGGAAACATCACATTGAGTTCACATAACATTCCCCACTGCCTCTCAGCTTTAAGTACAATGTACTAGAGTAAAATGATATCCAAGAGAAAAAAACAATAGCCTTATTATTGTTTCACTCGAAAGAATCCATTTTATCACAACATCAATACTGGTAGTAAAAGTAAAATTAATTAAAGCATGCACACTTGCAGCCTCCACATGTATTAAGGAAATAGAAATCATTTCCTTGTAGAAAAAGTTATAGATGATAGTTACCTTATAGAATTAGTTTTCTTATAGAATTAGTTATAAATGGTAATTTCCTTATTTGACGATTCAAGTGCCACCGCCCGACTTTACGTAACATTTTGCCTCTACCTACCTGATTTGACGATTTTGCAGTCGATAGTCGCCGCAGCTTCTACTCCAGCTACCGTGAACATTTGCTGTCTGTGCCTACCCGCATTCGCCGTTTGTGTATTTCACGCTCCGCTCGTACCCCACGTGCCGCCGTGTCTGCAGCACACGCACCGTCGTGTCCGACCTACCGTACCGCTGATCGTGTGTCACTGATCTGCACCAATGACTACTCCTGGTTCCAGTTCCGATGCTGTTGAGCAAGCCTGCATCATTGCTGAAAGATTTTGTTTGACTAGCAATTTCGTAATCTTTTTCGCAATTTGGACATTCTTGATCATCATGCTCCAACTTGAGGGAGGGTGTTAAGGAAATAGAAATCCTTTCCTTGTAGGAAATGTTATAAATGGTAGTCACCTTATAGAATTAGTTTCCTTATAGAATTAGTTATAGAAGGTAATTTTCTTATACACTTGGAATCCTAAACCTGTTGGTCTTTGTAGCCTTATATATTGTAACACTCATCATTAATGAGATGTGTCATTGATGTGATATCAATGCACCATTAATAAAGATGTTTATATATAAACATGAAATAGCAAAAATGATCAATTTAAGAGATAAAGCCACAATCTTAAGGATTATGAGTGGAGAAATGTATTTACCCGGAATTCTTGACAATGGGTTGATCATTGTGACGGGGCATGATTCTTTGGAATAAATAAAGTAATTCTAATGAGCGCATAAGTCCCAATTTTTCTAAGATGTGCTACTCGAGTAATCAAAAGCAGTCTACCAAGTGGCGAATGCCACTCCAGCATACATACCCTTCCACCGCTGAGAGTGTATTCACGAAACAAACGGAATCAAGAATTAATCCCATCGCCATAGCCATGGAGCACACGATTCCTCCATTCCTAAACACTCCTTCTTCCATTCTCGGATTCTTCACCTTCCTTCTTGCTCTCTGCTTCCTGTTTCTCAAGGCCAAATCTTCCAAAAATGGTTCCACGCCGCCGCAAGCCGGCGGTTCATGGCCTGTCATCGGCCACCTCCACCTCCTCGGCGGTGAACAGCCGCCGCATGTGACGTTAGGAAAGCTGGCGGACAAATACGGCCCGATCTTCATCCTTAAACTGGGAATATACAAAGCCATCATCCTCAGCAGATGGGACCTGGCGAAAGAGTGTTTCACCGTGCATGATCTGCACTTGCTGACCCGGCCAGAGTCGCTAGTGGCGGACCTGATGAGCTACGACTTCGCCATGTTCGGGTTCTCCCCTTACGGCCCATACTGGCGCGAGATTCGAAAGCTCATCTCCATCGAGCTGCTCTCCACCAGACGGCTGGAGCTACTGAAAACCGCTAGAGTTTCCGAGGTGAAGATGTCCTCCACGGAGCTTTTTGCGTTCTGCAAGGTGAAGGAGGCGAAAAGGGAGCCGGCTTTGGTCGACATGAAGGACTGGTTCGGGAACCTGACGCTGAACATCGTGCTGAGGATGATCGTTGGGAAGAGGTATGAAATTTTGGTTTTATCGTTTTAGCTTAATTATTATAGTTGTGTTCCAACATATCATATTCAACCACAGGGATGGAACCGGAATTTTCCTTTAGGGGGATCGGAAAAAATATTAAATTTGATTCTACCATTAAAATACAAAAATATAGTAGATTAATTCATTCAAAGGTTAAAGAATAAAATTAAATGTTGAATAAATAAAGTGATTGGAGTAGTATGTTGTCTATCATCTTCAATAATTTTGTTATTTTTTATGTAAGAAATATAGAGTGATTTGTTTTTTCTTTGACATATTTTGAAAATAGGTCTAAGCAAGGAACAATTATGAATTAAAATTTTAAATAGGGGATTGAAACACTGTAAATTACATAAATAATTAATGAAAAATTGCATAAAAATAAATATGGAAGATAACTTTTTAAAATTTTATTTTTCTTTCTCGAAAGATATCACGACATATATTTATACTATATTGGTATTGGAATAGAAAAATCAAATCCTAATTAGAACCATTTTTTTATTAAATAAAATTGTTAAAACTACTTCCAAATGTAACTTTAATAAATATTATATGTAAAGTTGGATAAAGAGGAAATTCTAATTCTTTTTTAACTCTAAAATAAAAATAAATAATACTACCATTATAAACCACTTGAGTTAAATATTTTTTATAGGGGGTATCACAACTATTTTTTATCATTAAAAAATAAATAAAATACTAGATAAATAAAAATTATTCAAGGTAAAAAAATATATTGGGGGTGACCAGGCACCCTTAGGCCACCCCTATGTTCCGCCTTCGTCTAACCAAGTTTGTAATGAAAATAATACACGAGCACAAACAATTTGGTTACGTAGTTCGCTGAAATCCACCTACATTTGAGGGGTCCGACCCAGGTCAGAATAAATCCAATAATCAAAAAGATACATTACAAAGTACACCATACAACTATACTTATCTTTTCTAATTACAAAAGTGTGGATTTTGCAAGCTCCTCCTGCTACCGATCCGCCTTGATCAGACTCCCTCTAACCTCAAAATTCGTCGACGCAGGATCTCCTCCTCCCGAGAAATAAGGTATACGATTATGAATTAATCAACAGGTCAAGGTATTTAGAACATATATATACTGACTCTCGCAAGAACTCTCAGAAAGATATAAAATCTGAGTGAAGATTTTCTCAATAAAATTCGTGAGTAATGCAGCCCATGAGCATATCAGAACACTCTATGATTATCTCCATAATATTTCTATTCCTTATATGCTTCTGAAGCATATCCAACTCCCATAAATAAAGTGATTTTCCTTGTATCAAACATCTCATTATATTCCATAAATCTAATTCCACAATTGTAGAGATTTTCCATAAATCCATAATGTTTCAAACACGTCTGAATCAATATTTCATAACCTCCATAATTCCATAAATCAATATCACGCAATATTCTTCCATCAATCAAACCCTAATCTTTTCATATGTTCCAACATGGAACATTTTTTTTCTTTATTAACATTAGTTCACAAATGCCAACTTAATAATCAATGAAGTTCACATTACTTTACAATCTCCCCCTTTGGCATTTTGTGAACCCAACCATTTTGGAATAAATGACCGAAAGAAAAACTTCCAAATTTTCACAATCATAATTTTCACAATCATAAAAATTCTAGAAATCCCCTTATGTTGGAACATATACGAATGATCAAATTTGAATTAATAAGAATACCAAAAAATTAAAAATCCAGAAATAATTCAGAATATAACTTAGCAAAATCCTCCAAAATATTCTCCCCCTGGGGCCATGAATATGCCAAAGGCATAAAAACAGGAAAAAAAACAAAACAAAGTTCACCAATAAAATCTGTTCCCCCTGAATTTAACCACTGACTATGTTGAAACATAGCCCTTCAGACATCAGTTCTGATTAGTAGCAGCAACTTGTGCTTCTAGCTGAGCTTTCACCCCTTCAATTCTAGCCTTCTCAGCTTCTAGAGGTGCAATCTGAATGGTAGTAATTCCCAGCTTTGCATCCATAGCCATCAGCTTGGCTTGTTTTCTCATCTCCAGCAGAAGTAGAAGCTGCATCCTTAAGGTTCCATGGAAAATCATGACATGTCTCATCCCAAAGGTTTTCTTGTTAGGCTTAAGGATATTCACAACCTCATATTCAAGAAACCCTTTCACCTTTGCATTCTTGACCAGTGCAGTAATAAGACCTAGGTAAACTAAGGCATGCTTTACCTTGAGAGAGATAGTCTGTTTCACAATGCTCTGCTGAATGAGCAACCCAAGATTTACAGGCTTCTATGTTCCAACACAGTACAACAATTTAGCCATTTCCCTAGTTAAAGTTGTAGTGTTGGTAGAAGGCATCCAACAATGCACTGCAATCTGATAAAGATAGAAAAACCTGGAAGGTAAGCATGATGCTTGAGAGTATCCGATTGCAGGCTACTCGTTCTTAACACCACATGAAACCTCAGCCAATAACTGATCATTTGTAACATCCATCTCCTCAGAAAAAATTCCACCAAACTCTTGTGTTTTCAGCCCCAGTCATTTGTTAATCTTGGCAATAGAAAATTGATTATCTTCACACCAGGGAGAATCCTCCTCTAAGTTCCTAGCCATCAAATTAGAGTAAATCTCACAGACCAACTGTTTATTATACTCATCATACAGAGTGACAGCAGTCTCAATCCCAATCAATTTAATAAAATCAGAAAAGCCACTGGGACTATACGCCTACAGATCAACTACTCTCAGGTATAATCTTCCTCTGAGTAAAAATCTCCCACGTCTCATCTCAATCATTATCATAAAACATAGTGGAGGTTGCATCACTTACTAGTGGTGGAGCCAGTGTGAGTTTCTTCTTCTTGGGAGAAGGTCTTGTCATCTTGCTCTTCTTGGCTAGCTGGGATGACTCTGCTTCTGGCTCCTTCCTCTTAGATTTCCTTAACCTGTTCTGAATGAACTCATCTAATACCTCATCACTGGAGTAGGTCAGCTTTGATTCCTGTGTTGGAACATACTCATACTCAGACTCAGGTACTCCTTCCTCTGCTACTCAGTCTCTGCAGTAGCATGTGTTCCAACATAGCTCTCATCAGAAACTTCAACTCCCAATGTTGGAACATGGGCTTCTCTCTTAGCAGTCTCCAACATCATCTTCCTCTTCATTATCAGACAGGACAATTACTACAGGTTTTATTTCCCTAAGTTCTTCATTCTTTTGAGCAGCTACAACATCAAAATGAACCATTTTCATTTGATCAGAAGATATGATCAGCTCCAAACCTTCAGCCTCATTATTATATATCTCTTCAATATGGATATAACTTGGACCGGGAATATATGAAAATACACTGAACACGTATTTCCCTCTATGTTCTCTGTATGCACCTCTTAGAAACCTAAGATTATAATTTTCAATATCCTCCAAATCTCATATGTCACCCGTCAGAATCTCTTCGATATCAACCTCAAGAAACTTCCCTTTCATGTTTTCAAATTTTGTCAAATCTACAGTGACTCTATTTGCTTTCACCCACTCAAAAAAAATCATCTATCGAACCAAACTTCCTTCCTTCCCAAACAATGTGAGTAGTTTTAGGATTGGTTACCTTTTGATACGGAGAGTTCCCTTTGCTAGGTGCATCATTCTTCTTTTTAGGTTTTTTAGAGGTGAGTTAAGGAAGTCGCATTCTCTTGAGTCTTGTTTCCAGCCATTGAAGCTATTTTTGACAATATTTCGGCAGGGATTTTGATTCAGCAAGGTGGTTTTGAAGAACACCTCTTATCAGAAAGATAACTTCCATATTTGAATATTTGGTAGAGAACATGAGGAGTATAGCCAAAAAAGAGGGAATGTGAAGAGATGGAAATAATTTGACCCAAAATTAACTTCTACATTTTCCACCTCTCTGACTGTGTTACCCTTTTCACTTTCCAAGACACATCATTACCTTTCTTCACTTGTCAAATCATGTCAAACTTATTGAACTTCCAACATAGCTTCCACCTTCTCAATCCTTTTTTTTGTCATTTCGATTTTTTTGTTTTTCTGAATTTATTTACGAAAAAAATAATAATATAAAAAACTGTATAGAGGAATTTCAAGGAGAAATACCTCATATCTGACACACACCCAGGTGTTGTTTGAGAAATTAAAAAGTTGCAGTGTCCAACGGTTTAGTGAATATATCTGCATACTACTCACATGTTGGAACATAGGTCACCACAACCTCCTTTCTTTCAACCAGATCTCTAATAAAATAATGTCTGATTTCGATATTCTTTGTTCGTGAATGTTGAACAGGATTCTTAGAGGTGTTAGTTGCACTTTTGTTGTCACCTAAAATCTTTAAAGGCTCTTCTTGAATTCCATAGTTATTCAACATTTGTTTCATCCATAACAATTTTGCACAACAACTCCCAGTAGAAAGATACCCAGCTTCAGTATAAGGATATCAAATTTTGTTTCTTACTATACCAAGAGACCAAATTCGTGCCAATAAAGAAACAACCACCAGTAGTACTTTTGTGATTATCTGCATTACCAGCTCAATCAAAATCACTATAGCCAATAAGACATGAATTTTGATTCTTAGAATACCAGATTCCATAATCAGAAGTCCCAATAACATATTGAATAACTCTATTTACTACAATCAAATGAGATTCCTTCGGATCAGCCTCAAATCTTGCACAAACACCTACGCTGAAGCATATATCTGGTCGGATAGCAGTAAGATATAGAAGACTCTCAATCATACTTTTATATAATTTATGATCAACTGAGATACCCTTCTATAGTTTCCATTAGAGTTCGTACAGATCGAGCATTGATTAATCTGAATTTCTTCACCAGATTTAAGACATACTTTCTTTGATTTATGAACAACCCATTTTTTTCTTGCTTAACCTGAAGTCCTGGAAATATGTGTGTTCTCCAACCATGCTCATCATGCATAAGTGATACAAAATCTTGTACCATAGATGATGAAGTAGAGCCAAACACAATATCATCCACATAAATTTGAGCGATCAAAAACTTTGTGGACTTATTAAGCACAAATACGGTACAATCTACTCCCCCTCGACAATAACCTTTCTTAAGTAGAAAGTTAGTTTGTCGCTCATACCATGCTCTGGGTACCTGTTTCAACCCATATAGTGTTTTCTTAAGCCTATACACGTGATGTGGATAGTAAGGATCTTCAAATCCTTTAGGTTGTTCCACATACACTTCCTCATTATGAATAGATTCTAACCTGGAAACTGGGGCAAAAGTCTTATCAAAATATACTCCATCAACCTAAGTATATCCTTGAGCCACCAATCTAGCTTTATTAAGAGTAACTTGGCCATCAGCATCAGACTTGTTCTTGAAAATCCGCTTTCTACTAATAACATTTACCCTTTTCGGACGAGGAGTGAGATATCATACATCATTGTGTTCAAATTTTTTGAGCTCTTCTTACATTGTTGCAATCCAATATTCATCAAGTAGTTATTCCTCGTAGTTATTTGGCTCAATCAGTGAGATAAAAAATAGCAGTCCGACTAGTTCTCTGTAGTTCACTCGAGGAATTGATCGGGTTCTTCTTTTGATAGGTTTAAGTACCACCTGTGTTGGAGCATGTGAACTAGGTGTAGGGAAGGATGTTCCAACATACTCTTCTTCTTCAGGTTCCAGCAGACTTACTGATTTCTCAGATGTTCCAACATAGTCTGGTTGCTCAAATGAATTATTCTGTGTTGGAACATGATCCATATCTGGTTCATCTTCTTTTTCACCCACAACTACGGTTATAGACTCCATAAGGGAATGTATTCATAGATTATAAACACGGTAAGCACAGATGTTCACAGATACCCCAGAAATATCCCAATATCACCACGAATATCATACTTTTCTAGTGGATCTCTATCTCTAAGAATATAACACTTACTTCCAAACACATGAAAGTGAGATGTGATTGCCTTCCTGCCCTTCCAAATCTCATAAGATGTTTTGAGGGTGAAAGGACGAAGATATACACGGTTTATTGTATAGCAAGTTGTATTGACAGCTTCTGCCCACCATTTTTTGTGTATTCTTTTTCATCAAGCATGAATCGTGCCATCTCCTAGAGTGTTCTATTTTTCCTTTCTACAATTATGTTATGCTTTGGAGTGGTTGGAGTAGAGAATTCAAGTTGAATACCAAGTTCATCACAGAAATCACTGAATTGAGAACTTTCAAATTCCATGCCATGATCACTTCTGATTCTGACATTCTTTCCTACCGGACTTCCTTTCTCTATCTGTAACTTTATCACCAAAATTCTAAACACATCCATAGTATCAGATTTTCTTTAAGAAAAGCCACCCAAGTGTATCTAGAAAAATCATCAACACATACAAAAATGTACTTCTTACCACTCAGACTTGGTGTGTTGACTGGATCCATCAAATACATGTGAAGTAACTCAGGGTTCCTTGAGGTGGGAATGTACTGTACCGAAGAGTGAGGTGATCGAATTTGTTTACCCTGTTGACATGGTCCGCACATAATTTCACCTTTGCTTATACTGCTTTTGAATTGGCAATTTTCACCAAGGCTTTGTAGTTGATATGACTAAGCTTCCTATGCCATAGAGTTTCTTCATCTTGCTTTGAACTCATACATCTAACTTATTATTCCAAAAGGTAACAATTGTCTGACGATCGAATACCAGAAAGAACTTTATCATCTCCATGTCTTACAATACATTTATTTTTCTGAAATTCAACTGACATATGGTCAACACACCATTGACTGATACTCAAAAATTCGGCTTTATATGTTCAACCAGCAATACACAAGTGAACACATGAAATCCTTCATTATGCATTTCACCTTTGCCGATTACACGACTCCTTATTCCATCTCCAAAAGTAACAAAACCACCATCATATAGTTTGATGTTTTTAAGAAATTCTTGAGCTCAAGTCATGTGCACTATCAAAGTACCATGGGTCTCTAGAATGTGCAATAAGTGAAGTATGAGCAACAAAATAATTTCTGTTATGTTTAATAATCCATACCTTTCTGACCATCTTTTATTGTTGGACATGTATATGTTGGAACAAGCAGACAGTTGTCGCCTGTTCATAATATCTCTGATTAATCTGAGACATTGTTCCTCAATATGGCCTTGATACTTGCAATAGCTGCAGATGAGAGGTTTTTGTTGTTGAGTCCAGATAACCTTTCTCGTTATCTCTTGAACCTGTACCTTGAGATTGGCCGTATTGGTTGAAAAGTTGTCATAGCCAATTCCTTGTCTATCTCCAAAGCTTTTTCCCATGGTCAGAATGCCATCGAGTTTTGCTTTACCAGTGTTTAACTTGGTAATAGTTTCTTCTGCCATCTCCGCTCTCTCAGTCGCAGAATGTAAACTCAATTTCAATTCCTCAATCTCATTCTTAAGTTCTCCAACTAGAACTAAAAGATCCTTCTCTGTCTCAGCCAGTTGATTTTTCTCAGTTTTCAGGGATTTGTTTGCGTCAACAACTTTTAGCCACATGTCATACATTTTTTCATATGCAGTGTAGATCTCTTCATCACTCACAAGTTGGTCTTCATCGTGGCTGGAGGTATCATCAGAACTTACATTTGAACATACAGTCTTATCTGTGTTGGAACATATGTCCACACCCTCCGTATCATCGTGAATTTTTT
>JAULKK010123145.1:0-17160 GCA_032355705.1 Rubia peregrina | reverse complement strand
CATATAAACATGTTTAGCCATGAATATTAAAAATAACTCATCTTTAATATCCCTAACTATGTTTGGAACTAAAACTGGGATTCCTTCATAGATGAATTTGTTCCTAGCTATCCACAAGAACCAGCAAACAAGAGAAGGGATGATAGAGATAGTAAATTTGTGAACTAGAGAAGAAGCATTAACATGACAAAATGAAGATAGTTTATCCCATATAGTATCAAAGTGACCTGGTAGAAAGTGAATTAGAGGCATGATTTGTTCCCGGACTTGAATAGCATTGGTGGATGAATTAAAGTAATGATCCAAAGAGTCAGTGGATTCACAATTTATACATTTAGAGGGAAGTGAGAACCCAGACCATCTCAAAACATCATCAAAAGGCAGTATAGAATTTAGAAGTTTCCACATGAACACTGAAATTTTCTTTGGAGTTCTAAAGTTCCAGATTTTTGTGAGGGAAGAGATATTACCCAATGAATGTGTTGAAATTTGGTATGCATATTTGAAGTCAAAATTCCTTGATCCTGGTTTCCAGATCAGTCTATCCTCTCTATGCATGTAAATGGTAACTCCCTATAAGTAAATAGCAGAATCAGGTGTGATAAATGGTAACAGACCAGGTAGACGCATATGTTTATTATTAATAAAATTGGCTATAGTAGAGTGAGATTGTATCAGGTTAAAAAAGGAATTCTTGAGTGCCAGTCCAGTTTGAAAACCAGAAAGGACAAGAACCTTTGCCATGATTACCCTGGTAAAACTCTCAACTACATTATTAACTTCCTTAATACTTTTCTAGTTAGAACTTTTCCTATTTGAAACAACTAGGGACCAGATGAACTTGGCCCAAAGAGTACTAGCTAACTGGAATTTCCACCATAGTTTCAGACTATAAGCCTGAATTATGGTGTTTAAGGATCTAAAACCTATTCCATTTTGGGAGGTTGGATGACATAATGTAAACCATTTTTTCCAATGTCTTTTTGGTTTTGGATCAATTTCTCCCCAAAAAGGTTAGATAGTTTCCTCTCAATCTCTTTCACTATATAAGAGGTAGGCTTTAGTACAGACTAAATATGCTGAGGTATAGAATAAAATAAGGTATTAATCAGTGTTATCTTACCCCCAACAGATAGCCACTTATTTTTCCAATTGAGAATTTTACTGTCCATTTGTTCAAGGATAGGTCTAAAGTATACATTTTTAATTCTGCCCTTAATAATAGATACCCCAGATATTTGAAAGGCCATGAACCAACTTTCATTCCTAGTATGTGCTTGGTTTGATTAATTTTTGCTGCAGTGGCATGTTTGCTTAAGAAAAATTCAGACTTTTCATAATTTATTTTCTGGCCACTTGTTTGTTCAAAGACTTCAAAAAAAAACTTTCATTTTAACTAAATTAGTCTTGGTAGATTTAAGAAAAATGATAGTATCGTCAGCATAGCTAAGATGTGATCTGGGGATTGAGTTAGGAGGTAATTGATAGTAATCAATAATTTTATTGTGGAAATTGAAAATCAGTGCTCTTGAGAAAAATTCAGTAAATAAATTAAAGAGAAAAGGGAAGAGAGGGTCACCTTGTTTGATACCTCTTGTTGATTTGAAAAACCCTACAGGTTTCTCACTGATTAAAACATAAAAAGAAGCATTTGAGATATTCTTAAGGACTGTATGTGCAAACTGTCCATGAAATCCAAAAGCAAGAAGAATAGAATTGAGAAAACTCCAACTAAATCTATCAAAAGCTTTCATTAAATCAAGTTTGATGATACAATTGGGTGATCTACATTTATTGTCTAGAAATTTAACCATCTCTTGGAGGAAAATGACATTATCTGAGATATCCTTATTTTAAAAAAAACAGATTGATTAGGGGAAATCAATTTATTCATGAGTGGCTTAATCCTCTCTGTAATGAGTTTAGAAATGATCTTATTAGTGACATTAGATAATGAGATAGGTTTAAAGTCATTAAAAGAGGAGGGTGTAGGTTTTTTTGGAATGATTGTTGTCCAGGTACTGCTAATTCCATTTGGAATAGTAGCATATGATAAAAAAATCATTTACAGATAATAGAAGAACATGTGAAATGATATCCCAGGATTCAGTAAAAAAATATAGCAGTAAAACCATCAGGTCCTAGGCTGCTATTCTTATTTAAACTGAGTACAATCTGTTTCAGTTCTTCCATACCAATAGGTTGCAATAATTTCCTATTGTCCTCATAATTAATAAGCATGGGAATTTGGCCTAGGAAACTAGAATAGTACTGTCTTGTAGATGGATTAGGCTCTTCACTTAGTAACTTCTTAAAGTTAACAGCTTCCTGTTCAATTAGTTCCATGTTATCTAACCAATCCCCTTGAGAGTTCTTAATTTTAGTGATCTGTAATCTACTCCTTCTTTCCTTAACTGTGTTATGAAATTATTTTATGTTATCATCTCCTTGAGCTAACCATTTAACCTTAGATTTTTGCTTCTTGAATTTTTTTTTCTGTTCTTTTAGAGCTCTTATTAAATTTTCCCTACATTTGTTAATCTCAATTAAAGTAAGCTGAGCATGATACTGATCATACTCTATTTCAGCAAGTTTGAGATTCTCCTCTGCCTTATCAATATTTGTTTCAATATTTCCAAAGGTTAACTTATTCCATGTTTTAAGCCTAACCAATTTGAGGTAAAAACCTAACATACCTGTTTGGGGTATTGGGATTTCCCAGTTAGACTTTATTAGAGGGTTGAAATCAGCTCTTTTATACCAGGCATTAACAAACCTGAAGGGTTTAGGAATTGATGGTGTAGATGAAGCTATAGATAAAAATACGGGAGCATGATCAGATGTCTGTCTATTTAGAATCTGAATGAAAGAATTGGGGACGTTAGTCATCCAATCAGCTGAGCAAAAACCCCTATCCAATCTTTTTGATGTTGGTTTCCTTAGCCTTAAATTGGACCATGTAAGCATATTACCTACTGTATTAGTTTCATGTAGCCTTTGTTATTAATAAGTTGATTAAAATAAAAACAAATCTGGCTTTGTTAGGGTTAGCTGGACCTCTATATTCAGAAACATAAGTAATAGCATTAAAATCACCAATGAATAAGACATTTGAGGTCGGAAGGGACAACATATCTGACCATAGAGATAGTCTTTCTATTCTAATTCTTAGTCCATAGATAAATATAGCATTCATAGAAATATTTAGCAGTGGAGTAGAAATTTGAACAAAAAGGAACTGTTGATGATCAAGATTGAGATTAACCTGAATATTATCCTTCCAGAATAGCCAAATTTGACCAGATCAGAGCGCATAAAATTAGAAAAACCAAGATCAAGCATATAACTGTTACATGAGTTATTATCATGCATAGGTTCTCTAATGAACAATAAATGGAAGTTATGCTTTCTAATTAAACTCTTAATTATTAAAATAAAAGTATCCATGCCTCTAATATTCCAGGTTAGAAATATTAGCTTAGATGTTGTACAATTCATAACTCACCTGATTTTGAGCTTCTAGTTGATGACCTGGGCATCATTTTGTTCAGTTGTGTGAAATAATTAGATTTTCAGGTTTTTTACCTACTGGAAGGTTTAGATGCTTGTGAAAGGAGGATACATGTTTAGGACTTACCTGAACAACGGAGCTTACTACAGCAATATTGGGAGTCTAATTCATTGAGTCTGCTTCATCCGTTTGAGTCAATGGAATGAATCTGTTGGATACCTGTCTATCTTGGGAGTGATAAAGTTTGTTAGTATCATACATTGGTGAAAAATTTGGGTATTCTTACCTGAGATGATATGGTTATCATCGTTGGCATAACAGGATCTTGGTTTAGGCTTATCAGTGATGAGAAGTGAAGGGTCAGGGGAGCTATTTAAGAAGACCGGGGTAGGATTGTTGGAAGAGATAGGGCTAGAATGGATAGTTTTAGTCTGTGGTGGTGTTTGGCTAAGGATGGACTTTTTGGTAGGGGTTGCATGAGTTTTCTGTGAAGGTGAATTATTAAGGATGTGATTTTTGGGTTGAGGGGAGATTAATTTGGCTCAGTACAAATTGGGATTTCTTGTTAGGTTGGTGAGCGAAATTAGTGAGGCTGGATTGGTGTCAGTAAGAAGGTTAGTATTAGGAACATGAGGGACATTTGTTGTAACTTCAAAGGAGTCCATTACAGGCTTAGATGTAACTTGCTTATTTGAGATTATTTTAGAAGGAGTAACATCAAAAGAGTGTCCAGTACGATTCCAAGTAGGTTGGTTTAGGTCGTGATTCAAAATTCTACAGTTGTTCAGAGTATGTCCTATCTTAGAGTAGTGTTGACAATAAACTGGGAGGTTCTCAAATTCAACATTTAAACCTAATCTAATTGTGTGCTTAATAGGCTTAATCAAATCTATTTCAAAACATATTTTATTAGAAGATGGTCTAGTTAAAGCCTCCGTTGCAACATCTTTTTGATATAAGAACCTAGAGTATTTCCAATTGCAGTAATGGCAACAGTATTATAGTAATACACACAAACCGGGATGATTGAGGATTCTGTGTTGGGGCAGAAATCAGGAGTCCACTTGACTATTTTGATAATTGCGCCATTGAAGCTCCAGACACCCTTTAGCCAACACTGCTGGTAGTCCTGGGCTTCTTCAAACCAGATCAAAACGTGCTTATAGTCTAGAGCTCCCAGTTGGTACTTTCCGTAGAATCCTGCAGTCTTGAAGGAATTCTACAGTGGTTCCATAGTTGGTTTCCCCTTTAAGTATTTCCCAATCAGTGTGTTGGAGTAGTGCTCAACTAGAGCTTGAATTTCGCCATCACTGTAAGAACAGAAGCTTCTCCCAGGTGTTGAGTCTTTGGATTAAGATCTGGATTATTGGGAAGGGAAGCATTGAGGGGTTACGTTTTTGTTTTAGATTGAAGGACGTCTAGAAAACTTTTTGTTCCCCCTGGAAGGGGGATGGTAGCCATTGACGCCGGTAGGAATCCGGTAGTTATAGCCGTTATCAGTGAAGGGATAGAGATCGTTAGAGAGAAGGAGAGAGAAGGATTTAAAATATGATGTGACTCGGAAAGACCAAGGTTTAAAGAGCAAATTAGAAGAAAAAAATGAAGATAAAATTTTTTGGTTGCATGAATCGGGTTATAAACTTTATATCTACTACACGTTGCACAATAAATTTTTAATATTACCACTAAGACCTTTTACCTTTTATTATTCTAATTAAATTCCATCTTTTCATAAACTTATGGAAATACGATTTTTTTCCAAAATTTTGTCTTTATATAAAAGAAGAGATGAGCTGAGTCGTCAATAATATTCTTGTTAAACTCAAATTTCACTTTTATATCCTAATCAACAACATGTCGAGGAGTACTAATTTTGTTCATATTTTTAAACTTCAACTTGACTATTAATTTGGTTAAATTCTAATTATAAAACTAAGAGTGGGTCTCATGAAATGCGGCCTTGCGGAAATATTTTTGCGATATCTTTTGAAATATTATGTCTTATCTTCTATGAATGTCCTTTTAGGAAATATGAAATCATTTATGGAATAGCTATATATAGTAGAAGTTAATATGGAATAGTTATAAGTGTTAGTTTCCTTATACAATTAGTTTCTTTGCAGGTTAGATTATAGATGGAAATTTAATATGCTATTTCTATTATAGTTTAGATTGTAACACTATATATTGTCATTTTCATTATGTATGAGCCGTGTCATTGATGTGATATCAATGCACCATAAAAAAGTATTATATATTTTTTCATGGTATCAGGCGGGTTCGATTTGGGACCCCTTATCTTTAGCTGTATCCACAATGGCACTGCCGCCCTTACCCTCTCCGCCGCCACCGGAGGAACCTAGCACTGCCACCATTCCGCTTTGTTATCTTACGGGCCACTTCCGCATTCAGTTGTTTCGCTCACGAGCCGCTGCTACCCTCAACGATTTCTGCAAATATTACTCTACCACTACTACTGCTATTGGTTTCAAAGCCTACTTGGCAAGTTTGGCATTCAAGATCTTCATGCTCACTTTAGAAGGAGTGTAGGAGATATTTTGTGATATCTTTTCCGATATTATGTCTTATCGTCTATGAATATCCTTTTAGGAAATATGAAATAATTTATGGAATAGTTATATATAGTAGAAGGTAATATGGAATAGTTATAGGTGATAATTTCCTTATAGAATTAGTTTCCTTGCAGGTTAGATTATAGTAGATGGAAAATAATATGCTATTTCTATTATAGTTTAGATTGTAACACTGTATATCGTCATCCTCATTATGAATGAGACGTGCCATTGATGTAATATCAATGCATCATAATAAAGTTTTTTAAATATATTTTTAGGCCTTTCTATAAGTTTGTGGACATACCACTTATTTTTAATTTATAGACTGCATTTGTAAAATTACATACTAAATTTAGAAAATTTTAAAATATTTTTATATTATACAGTAATATTTTTACATTTTCACATTCAAATACATATTATTACTTATTTTAATTTTTAAAACACAACATATTATTTTAATTATTTAAGAAATTACAACATTTAAGGTAAAAATTACTGTGGACTGTCCATAAATTTATAAAAATGTCGCCATTCCTGAGATTTTCTTTAAAATTAAATCATGTTAAATTTATTATCATGTATATTTGAAAGAATTGTTTTTTTTTCATACAGTTTGTTTTTACTAAAATATCTTAATGTCAGCAAATATTTTAAATTAATCATCGGAAGTTATACCATGATATTTGATCTTAAAGTAGAATACTCCATTTATTTCTTTGTTATTGACACATTTTCCTTTATTATTGTCATACTTTTCATTTTCGAAAAAAATCTTTCAATTTCATCAATTCTTTCTACTTTTTTACATTCATCATTTAATTTCATCCACTCACTTTCTTCACCTAAATTCAAGCACTTAAACCTATGGTGCCACTTATAAAGAAACGGAGGGAAATACTCCCTCTTTATCAATTTTATATGCACTCTTGTTAGTTAATTTTCTCAATTCAAGTTTAACCATCGATAATTTAAGTTATGCATACTAACGGAATATAACAAGTTAATGTTTAGAAAATACATGTGGTATGAAAGATATAGGAATGCCTCACATAATAATATTAGTATTTATATATTAATTTAAATTTATGTCTGTTTGAAAAGGTTGATTGAAAAAGTGGGAATAAAGATGAAAGTTAGGCATTCCTGCAATACATGAGCTTATCCCAAATGGACACAGGACATGTCCAATAAAAGACCAGCCAGAGACTGCAGAATGCGGATGGCTCAAATGGCAAACGTGCTTTTAGAAGTTTCTCATAGGGCTTCTAAGCAAACACATCAATGATTGCAACTTGAAGACAAGTGTTGTACTCTCTGATCCCAAAATATTGACATTAAATAATAGCACAATTTTTTTTTGAAAAATAAGATGAGTGGAATAGATTGTATTGAAAGAGTAAAAAAATAATTTTAATGGATAAAAATAATCCAGAATTTACCAAAGAGAGAAAAATGACTATAAAAAGAACATCCAAAAAAAGGTGTCAATATAAAAAATTCCCCAGGGAATAGGTTAAAGTTACTCAACTCGATCGGGTGCCCCCTTCGGTCCAATAACCTACCCCCATCAAGCATATGATAAAACAAATTTAAAAATTTAAGAGCAAATAACTTTTGTGACCCCTTAACGATTACATTGTCTACCTTTGATTCTTTATTATTTTTTGGAATATTTTTGGGCACTCAATTTACAAAAAAAACTTAACCGTAGCCCTTCTGTCATGTTAGTCCATTACCTTTAAAGTTTATTCCGATAGTTGAGGGTAAAATTGACTTTTCATTTTTTAAATTACAAACCCATCCCCCTGACCTTTTAAATTACAACCTAACCCCCTTATAATTACAACCCTGTCCCCTAATTTTTTAATTAACAACATAGTCCCATAATAATTACAACCTTGCCAAGCCCTGCCGCCTCTGCCCTCCATCGTCTCCTCCACCTCTGCAACTACTCCATACTCTTCGCCCCCATCCTATATTACCTCACCCTTGCCAACTCTAGTTCCTATCACTCAAACAAAAGTCCCTCCTCAGGGCCCGTAGATCTCGCCAGAGAGGCAGTCGATGTTGCTCACCGTGTGCTGAATTTTCACAGGACCGACGCACACTAGAGAAGATGAAAAATTGAATAAAATTGGTGACATATCCGGCACAGACATAGATAATAAGCTTGATTTTGCAAGAAATGAGCGACGAACTAAGATGTAGAACCCTGACGGAGGAGAATGTAATCCCCGGCCAATTCGGATCGAATATTAGGTTAAATTTGTTCCTGGCTTCATTTAATTCTTCCCACCCGGTGGGGAAATTGAAATGGAGACCACAGGACGATAGTGACGTCGTATGATACATCGTTGCCATCGTCGTCAAAGGAGTTGATACACTTTCACCATCGCCGTCGGAGAACTTTTTCTCTTGCTTCAAGATCAAGTTTCACTGATTGATCACCGATGTCGCGTATAAGCATTTCAGTTTACATAAGATTTATAAATACGACCTCTTTCATGCGTTTGTTAGTTCTTTGGTGTATTCGACATTGTAGCGACGTCGAGGATACACATCCACCAAGTCACTAATTTGGACCGACGTGTATTTGCGACGTAAGTGCGACATCACACTTGGCATACCCTTATCGTTCCCTTAACATGTTATTTTGTTCCTTAACACACACACACAAGGTGGGAATATCAAGGCCCTGTCTTTAAGGATTTTGGGGTATTCCTTTTGGGGAATCGCCTACTCATCGGGGACACCGTGTTCTTCGAGGTGATAGAACCTGGTGGGGCAAATTGTCTTCAAGGACATCATACTCCGAGCTGATTGAGTTTATTGTAAATATTTCTGCTCTGTTGAAACTAGGAGAAAATTATTAATCTAATTTAAGTACTATATGTAAGGATATGTTCTTGACAATTATTTAAGTACTTTAACTAAACATTATATAATTGACTGTTGTGGTTTTCCCTTTATTCCACCATTTAAATATCACATCTTCATTTACAAAAGTCCATTTGTTTATGTTTTATCCTTTCTTTTATATATTAGCGACGCCGCAATTTTATCGCATACCATGTTGATTAGAACGATGTCCAATGTGATTTAGCACGTCCTGCTGAAAAAATATATGCGACCTCACACGCATTACTCTATTTATTATCTTTTACCTCGGTTACCAAAATAACCGAAGTAAAAAACATATTATTTATCTCATTTTTTGTAAGCGAGGTAATTTTTTTATTTACTTCAAAAGAAATATACCTCAGGTAAAAGAATTTTTTACCTCAATTATTTGACCTAAGCTAAAAAAAACCGAGGTAAAAAGGATGAAGTAATAGGTCCTGTTTCTTGTAGTGTCAACATATGCTTCAACATTTCATCCTATTTGATTGTGAAATACTGTATCAACTACTCTTTCTTATGTCACACTTGCATTCTTTAGGCTGGATGACATCTTCACTTAGAAAAACACTCCAAAGCTTGTTATAAAACCAGTCTTTTCCGCATCTTCTGGATTCATCAGTATTTGGTGGTATCCTTTGTATACATCCAAGAATGTTAGGACTTCGTATCTTGATATCACTTCACCAACTGGTTAATTTTAGCTAATGGATAGAAGTCTTTTAGGCATGCTTTATTTAGGTCGCTGAAGTCTATGCACATTCTCCACCTTATGATGGTAAACTCTTTAAACTCCGCTACTAGGCTTTCGACTTTGTCTCTGTACTTCATCATGGGTTGTTCCTTCGCAGCATACTGCTCATTGTACTAATTTTACACTAACATTGAGTCTCCGTTTGCTTGTAATTTCTTTCCCCCCATCTTTTGGGCTATCTTCATTACCTATATCAACGATCATATTCAGCTTCATTGTTCGAGGTACGGAATTTGAAACGAAGAGCATATGTGGCTTCCACCCCTCGGGTGTCGGATACTACCAAACCAACGAAAGCCCCTTCTACTTCAGATGCGTCGTCTACATGCAGGTTCCATACGTCTGGTATGGTCTGGCCTGACAGGCTCCCTTTCTTGGGCTTAACTCTTCTTCTTTCCCTTTCTCATCCTCCTTCGGAATTTCTGCCAGGAAATTCGCAATCACTTATCCTTTCAATTCCTTGCGTGGTGAATATTTAATAGTATGCTCCCCTAGCTCCACTGCCCACTTCACTAATCTCCCTGCACATCCAGTCTAATAAGTATTGACTTCAATGGTGAATTTTTTAACACCACTATCGGGTGTGCCTGAAAGTACTAGCAGTCTCTTGGCTGTATGTACCAATGCTAATGCTAGTTTCTCCTGCCTTGCATACCCTCTTTCTGGGCCTTGAAGCGCTTTGCTCACATAGTATATGGGTATCTGCTCCTTGGCGAGCGTTGTTGATGTGCACCTTTATGAATGCGTTAACCAATTCATTTGACACACTTATTAGCATTTTTTGGTTGAGTTATAGTTTTAGTTAGGTTTACACGACAAAGGGTTTAGACGACCATTGTTGATTTTCTTGTCTAAATCCCGAGTTTTGTAGACTTGATTGAAGGTAATGGTCACTTTGTATTCACGACCACCTAGATTCACCTTTGTAATCTTACAAATAGGTTGCTCGTGAGTAATTTGTCATCATCATTTTATAGAAGGCCATCTGCGAGGGTGGTAGAAGATATTTGAAGGCTATTCGTAAGAATGGTAGAAGATAATGAATGCCATTAGCAAGGATTGTAGTAGATTGTAGGCCACAGAATCCAAAGCATGGTAATAGATGGAATTGATCCCGAAAAAGATGGATTTTAAGTTCAAGAAGGTCAATAACGAAAGAAGGTGCCAATCTGTTGAACTAGCCGACCGGTGAACACGAACCTTTACACGAACCAACTTCAGCTTTGTACAACCCGTGTAAAGTGGCTGGCATACCACCCATGCCCCAAAATCACTCCAAAATAGCTAAGTGTGGGCCCAGACCATTTCATTTTACACGGTCCCTGCCGTTCCATGTTCCAAAAGCAAAGACCAACCCACAGGGTGTGAAAAATAGCACAGGCTGTGCCATTTTACTGAGCAAAAAATCCTCCCAGGCGATAAGTCATTCCAAAAGATAAGAGGTGCAAAAATCATAAGTTTGAGACACGACACTAGTCAACGGCCCGTGGTACAAGGCACATGTCAGTTCATGTGGACTGCGCCCGCATGAAGTTGCACGGGCCGTGCCATGCCGCACTACCCGTGCCAGCACGGTCGTACACAGACCGTGTCATTTTCTACTGGCTGCTCAAATTGTGATTGCTAGGGTTTCTAGGCCATTTTGTAGCCTTTTTTAAGTCCCAATTCCCTACTACTATATATATGGACCTATGTCTTCTAGGTTTAAATTTATGCTCATTTTTCAGACTTCAAGAGTAGGCTAAAGATAGAAATTTTCTTCTTTCTCTCTTGGTTATTTTCTCTTCTTCTCTTTATTTTTCTTTTGCCCAAAAGTGTTGAATCCAATGAAATACTTGGGTTCAATGCTTTGGGAGTAGTTTATTTACTTGGGGATTTTTTTCATATTCATGAATTAATCTTTGTTTTGTGATATTTCTTAGATCTACCTATTTCTATGTGTTTTTGATTATTATGTAGGATTGTTCTTCATATTCTTGTTAATTGCACGATTATCACACTAAGATTGGCACACACCATAGTCTACTTACATGTTGGTGCAATTATTGATACCACTCGAGGAAAGAAACCTAGATGTACTTGGGGTAACTATGTTCGAGACTGTGTGGGTGTGTGCACGTTGGTTGCCGAGTCAACATTACGATAAACCATACACTAGTAAGCCTAAAAGTTGGTCCGTAGGGTTATGGGTAGAGATAGATAGCGTGGCAAACAAGGGTTAGCTTTGCAACCCTAGAGCCAGCGATAAGGTGCTTCACCCTCTTTGCCTTTTTAGGCATAGGGAGACGAATTTGTGGTGTAGTACTCGCGACGTAATAGTACGGGGGACATTCAGATATGCACAGCAGGCAGAGCTATTGTTGCACTCCTCTAATTACGGAGGCAGTGCCGGTGGAAGATTACATGCGTACCCTAGGTGACAGTTATAAGGAACTGTTGACCATCAACCACACTACATGTCACAAACACTAGAATAGGTTTGCATTTCTTGTATGTGATAAAATCAAAGATCAAAACAACATTAATAATGTTATGCAAATACTCGTTTATTCTTGGTTAACTTGCATTCTAGTGATTGTTAGTAAACCCCCCTTCATCCAAAGCCTGTTTTACCAACACTAATCATTCCTGACGCGTGATCAGATTGAAGACCCGATCGCGGCTGTGTATAGTTGACTCTTACATTCCTAAATTTTTTGTGGACGGCCCCGGTCTTGCCACTATACCCTTTTTGGTAGCATAGTAGTAGGAATGGGTGCAGAATTACAAGTTTCTTATCTTTGATCCCTTCCTCCTAGGTTAATTAGTCAATTTCCTGTGGTTCACTTGACGATCCCGGGAGGGGGTGGGTCAATTGCATAAAAGCTTCGTTGCTAGCTACGATATACAGGTATAGCATGCTGTAGGCAAGTCAGCACAGGTAACTCTTTCAAGTGTACCTTTATCTTTGCAAAAGCTTCTTCTTCCTGATCTCCCTAGAGCACTACTCCCTTCTTGTCAACATATCCTTTCAGGGGGGGTGGTTTCATCTCCAGAATGGTCTTCACCTTCTTCGGGTTCTCCTGTAATCCTTAATTAGATATAATGTGACCTAGGAAATTGCCTGGTCTAATGCCCAACTGACACTTGGTCGGGTTCAACTTCATGTCTGTCTCCTTGAATCACTTTAACGTCTGAGCTAAATCTGTCACAAAATAGTTGCACTATGCACTTTTTAAAATCACCATATCATCTAAAAAACCTCTAAGTTCTTGCCAATCTACTCCTGGAATATCTTATCCACCACCCTCGGATAGGTGGCTCTCGCGTTTCTCAGCTCGAAAGGCATCATGTGGTAGCTGAATGTTTTTCCCCGTAGTAAATGTAGTCTTTTGTACATCACTTTCTTACATAGGGATTTGTTGGTATCCCTTGTATGCATCAAGAAAACATTTAATCAAACAATTATTTAGTGCATCTACTTTCTTGACAATAACCGACAACATGAAGCAATCTTTGGGGTAATCCTTGTTCAAGTTAATGTAGTCCATGCACATCCTTTAGCTTCCATCTTCTTTTTTAAAAAACAAAACAGGGTTTACAAAAAATCTCGGGTATGGGATTTCTTTAAATATCCTAGCTCCCACCAGTTGCACCACCTCCTTGTTAACTACTTCATTTTTTTCTCTGCACAACATTCATCTTTATCTTGATAGGCCGATGTTCTAGCACCACATTGAGTTCGTGGAATCCGATCTCCTAAGGTATGTCGGTTATGTCCCTTAGCTTCTAGGCGAATGCCTGGATGTTTTCCCGCAATGTCCTTATCAGTCTCTCATTCACCTATGACGGCCAAGACGCCCCTATTTGTATTGCTTGACCTATTCCAGCTGCACCGTCTACACTTTTGGCCTAACTTAGATGGGTCATCTCCGCCAGCCACCATCGCTACTGCCCTAGGATTTCCTGCCTGTCTTTCTTGTTCCTGGTCTTCTTCATCTCTCTTCCGCTTGCTCAAGGCAATCCAGTGGCATTTTCTTGCTTTTTATCAGTTTCTCTCACGGTTGCTATCAACAAGTAAAGGGTGTACACTATTCCCTTCAAGAGTGATGGGGCTAGTCTGCCCAGTATCATATTGTAAGGGCTATTGGTTTTTACTACAGTGAACCTCATGTCCACCATCTTGTTCTTTATTTCATCCCTCATTGTTACTGAAAGAAGTATGGTTCCCTCTGGCCATACTGTCATGTTTGCAAACTCCAGCAACGAAGTTTTCATTAGCTTTAATTTCTTCCTCATATTTTTATCATACTTCACGAAGCACTGTTGATACACGATTTCTACTATGCTACCACCATCTACGTAAGCCTAGTGTATCTTCCTTTCCAGCACTCTAAACGTGATCACTACAACATCGGCTCCTGCTGGCCTGTCTGGTATGGGGTTCTCGGCCCAGAATGATATTACTTTGTTCACGCCTAATTTCTTGTCAGGTGGCGTTGCCTAGGGTGCCTATTTGCAGCAAGCCTTTCTTTGCAACTCAGTTCTCCTTCCCGCACTTCCTCCAATAATAGCGTAGATGTCAGTGACTGTCCTTCTAATGCTATTATTTTTGGGGGTGCTCTCTCGCCGCCTCTTGTTGTCTTCCCTTGCTTCTGCTTTTGCTACCTCATTTTCTTTGTTTCTGTGATATCTCTATGGTGTTTTCTTCTTTTTTTATCCTTTCGCAACTTTGGTAGCCTCTCGAGCGACCACTTCCAACTTTTTTTATTTGATATATGGTCTTGTTGTAGGTTTGTGCCTCATTTGCTAGGTGTACTAGCTGTTGTTCTGGACACTTATTTTCAATTAATTTCTTCAGGTGCATACATTCGTTCATGTTGTGACCATGGTAGATGTGAAAATTGCAGAACAGTGACTTGTCCCTCTTGTGTAGAGGACCCTTCAACTTCCTGGTTGGCTCTAGGATATTCTTAGTAGTCACAGAGCAAAGATCATCTTTGATGTTTTGATGAGTGGGGTGAAATATTTGTTGAAATTCAGCCAGTTGGGCCGAATTGACTCCCTCTGCTTCATGTGTCTGTTTCAACAATTTCATTCCTCTGTGTTCCTGGGCCATATTGCACCTCTTTGCTCCTTTTGTTTGTGTTATCTGCCTTACTGAAGTTTTCTACTCTCTTCATCACCTCATCGATCGTCCTGGGTGATTTTGATTACGGTCCCTTTGAAACAGTTCATACTTGAGGCCATTCACAAACATGTCCATGAGGAAGTGGTTGCTCTTTTCCTCCACTTGGTTTGCTTAATCGTTAAACCTCTCCCAGTATTCCAACAGTGACTTCGACGACTTCTGGTTAACAGCTAACAACTCCGACTGCATTTTCTAGAACTTTCTCCTCTACATCAAACGTGCCAGAAACTTTTTCTCCAGCTAACTGAAACAATCAATGGTCTCATTTTATAGGTTTTTGAACCCGACCCTAACTACAGCTGTAAGGGTGGTTGCAAACACCTTGCACCAAATAGCCTCAGGTATAGCGAAGGTAGCCATATTGGTTAGAACGTATGCAGGCACAACAATGAAGAAGAACTTTTACATCGGTTGTACATGACCTTTTGCCTCTGTTTGTCAGTCCTGGAAGAACTGAGGTAAATACAGCCGGAGTAAAATTTATGTTTTTTAACCCAGTTTCTAACCAACATTGGTTGGATTTGTGATAAATGTCGGTCAATGGTAGTCGGTTGACCAGGGTATATCATACCTGCGACATCACAAAATTTGACTTTGACTTCTATGTGAAGCGATGTCGGCCATTGCATGAAGTCATGCAATGGGTTAAGAAAAGATGCGACCTCATTCACCTCGACGTCATTCACAGTGTCATTTTATTTGGCTGACGTAGGTAAGAAGACCTCGCTTCATGCGACGTCGTTCAAAAGTTGTTTCGGCTATGAAGTTGTACAAAATCGCATATGAATCGGTTGGATATCATTTGTTGAACAATATTTTATTATTTAATATTAGATGACCTAGCAAACTTACGTCAATAGCAATTACATTGTATTTACAAAAATCGACATTATTAATGTATTAAAATACAAATTGTACATTGAATAACTCTCATTTTCATATTAGAGAAGATCACATGTAACAATGGATGTACAAATTATAAAGCTGAGAACGTACGACCTAAATCTAAACATCGAATGTAGGAAATAAATTTCGCATGGTGAAAGGATCGAGCTCGCAGTATCCTAATAACAAGTGGTGTATACCTAGCCCATAATCCAGAAGTCACTGTCCTTTAGGCCCAACCCAATACTCAACCGTAAAGTTCAATAATCACATCACCAAAGAGCCAAGAAAGGTAGAGCCTTGTCTAAGATTAGGCCATAGACCGATAAAGAAGGAACCATGCTTGGAGGATTACCCATGAACTGAGATTGTAGAAACCATGATGCAACCCACAATCTTAGATGTTTACAATACGGAAACATGATTGCAGATATGTACAAATAAAGGGAGATTAGCACTGAAAAAGGTAAGTGATACACAACTGAGGAATTCCAGTTCTCTAAGGAAAAGGCTGACTTGATCGTCAGAGTGTTTTCCCCAATCATTTTCGGGATCTATTTTGCAGAATGTGATATTTCTCGGTGAACAGCGAGAGTTCTACTTGGTTGGATCGGCACATCATTGGCACCATTTGTGGGGATGAATTTTTTTCATTCTAAGATCCTTCAATTAAACAATGGTGTTCACCAGAAGTGAAAAAATCTATAATAACCAGAAAAAACAAACAGTTGGGTGCAACAGAAACATACATCCTATCAAAGTTCAGGAGTTCATCCAGTGTAGAGAAAGGGAACTTAATAAGAAAGATACAGAGGACGAGGAGGAGGAAACCGAATTCCCCAACACAGATTAAGAAAATGAAAGACGAGCGTTCACATCTTCCTTAGAGGTAAATAGAAAAAGTTTGTATAATAAGTTTTTAGCCACCCTGAAGCCAAAAAACGTGAAGGTGAGCAAAAAATAAAGTCAGTTGCAGAAAAACCTCAAATACGAAGAAGAGTTAAGAGAGATTGTAGCAAATAATGATGCAGATAAATTGCCATTGGCACCACATCTTCGTGGTTTCAAAATGCTAAAGGACTTCAAGTTACCTTTGCATGTTAAAATCTACGAAGGAACCATAGTCCCAAAGGAATTCCTACACTCTTATCAAAACAATATTTGATTTTTCAATGCGGATGTAGAATTTGTTTGCAAAGTTTTCCCAATATTTTTATCGGGGACAACGATCATATGGTACGAAGACTTATGAGACGTCAAATGCATGTATTTTCCGAAGCATTTAGCATCTATTTTGTTATCTTTTTGTTGGAAGATTGCTAGATTTAGTTAGGATTACATTGTAAGGGGTTTGGATAACCAT
>JAULKK010123144.1:0-27544 GCA_032355705.1 Rubia peregrina | reverse complement strand
TAAATTCACAATAGCGAACCATTAAATAGCTTATAAATAGATCTCAAGACATGGGCTTGGATGACTAATAAATTTCTCCCAAGGTTATGTTTGGCCATTAAAGTTCATACTAATTATCAGAAAAAATAAAACATGAATTCAAGAAGGAACTAAGGTAGAAAATGGAAGAAACCTAGGTTTTTCGCAGCTAAAATCGGGAGGAAAAAGGGAAAAGTGATGAGTATTTATAGAAAAAAGGTCCCAAAATTAACTCTGGGCTGACAGCCGTCGCGACTCGCGACACAGGCATCACGACTCGCGACGGCCAGAGTACTATGCCCTCAAGTGACCTCTTCTCTTTGGTCTTCATGTAGTTGTCTCCTTCCTTTGTTCGGGTCTTCAAAAGTCTTTATGGTCTTCAAAATGGAGTCTTCAAGGTCTTCAAATCTTCAAAAATTACCCTGTCTCAAGGAATCCTTATTACAAGTGACAAAAGAGATAAAGTCTCTCTTAACTCTAGTAATAGAATTTCAAGGTAAAATAGAGTATCCAAAGCATGAAAGCCTACCAAAATGAGCATAAAAGATCCTCAAAATAATGGTATAATATGGACACATCATTTAATAAAATCCATTTTCTACACTTCAAGAAACTGGTCAAGGTTCATAGATGTCTTGCAATTTTTGGAATATAAGTCCACCCAAGCCTGGCACCATCTCTCAGTTACAGCTGTTATATCCTTGGCATTGTATGCTCTTTTTTTAGGGAAATATCCGTTGCTTTCAAAATAAGCCAATGATTAAGTACATGAAAATATTTTGTAAGTAAGAATAACAAATGATTATTTTGTAATTTTTTGACCAACCTCTAGAATATATGTAATGGTAGTGTTGAGCACAAACTCTTCCATGAATAGAAGGATGTAGTATCCTCATTCCCAACCACTCAACTGACTTCTGTACTACAAACGAAAAAATTGAGTTAAATGTAATTGTATTAAATAATTGTGAAAATGAAGGGACTCCTAGATCGAATGACTTACATCGATGTTTGTAATTTTCCATGGGTAATCCGGAGGTGGTTCCATCTTCATCTTCTCCCTTTGATATTCACATGCAATCCTTGTAATGTTGAACTTTTAATAGTTAGTTAACTCATACTTGTAGTAGTTAAAATTAGTAGGATAAAAGGAATCAAAGTACCTAGAAATGATTTTGTTTTCATTAATATTTTTTGGCTTGATTCCTCCAGTTATCGAGTCAAGGGTAAAACTTCCTCCGTACTAGACCGGATGAGTACTATGTAACAATGATTTCCCTGTTCAAAATAATCTATCACATGAATGAAATATTCAGCGGTGTATAATTTTCTGTAAGTGAGAAATACTATAAAGTGCCACTTAAATTTTAATATATGAGACCACATAAACCTCGACATCAGCTACAAGTATGGTTTTGAGAATAGCTGTAGCATGACCTTCGAGTTCTGTTGGTTTCGAAGACTTGTTCCTAGAGGTGCCTTGAAAAATAACATTGGTTAACATTTGAAACATATTAGGGTATAAATAGGTAAAGTTAATGTGAAAAAGTAAACCTCACCCCATCCAAATATCTATCAATGAGATTGATAGCCAAGCCATTTCTCTAGCGTTGCTAAGCTTGTTCCCGAACTCCACCAAGGTTTTGATGCATAATGCACTCTGACGTTTTTTGCCGAAAGTTGACTATCAAAACTATGAAAACAAAGCCATTGTTCCCAAACCTTGCATGTTCTTCACAAGATCCTTGCAGTATTGGATGTACTTCCCCATGTTGGGATATGTCTTGAACGGGCTCTTATTGGCAATTTGAAATGAGTAGGTCTCCTGACAGGCGGTCTGTCCATAGTTTATGGACAGGTAGGAACGTGTTTTCTTATAATGGAAATTGTATGAAAAAATGATCCGGATCATTATCCCAGAAAATGGATCATACAAATACAATATTAAAAGAAACTTGTCAACCGTTTCTTCCTTCTTCTCTGATTCCATTTTTCGTCCTTCTTCTTTCCCAATTTCACTGCTTCTCCGTTGTCATCTGACGACAACCGCGCCTTTCCGAAGAAATTGAGGAAGAAAATAACAAATTAGGAGAATATCTATGGCTAGATGAGATTGAAGCTGGTCAAATTTCAACAACTTTAGTCGTAAAATCTAATGCAGTTGAATCAAAACCTGCTAAATAAAACATGATCACAATCATAGAGATTCAATTGCATACATATGAAATTCAGTTGCAAGAAGTTTAAATATTACCAAATTCCATTGAAGGTGTGATTTTCTCCCATCAGGCTCAAATTATATTGTTGAATTGCAATCGATATGAATATAACTATTTTTGAAACTTTTGGACATTGAAATTCGACTTCTATGAACATGTCATAACATGTGGAAATATTAGTACTATAAACTACAAGCTATTGAAAATTATCCAATATTTTATGGATTTATTAACATAAATCATAAATAGTTTACAATAAAACAGGCATTAGATTAAAATGGAAAAAAAAACACAGAGTATGCATTTATCAATTTTGAATTTTGAAAAACTTGTGCATTGTTCTGCTTATAACGTGTGCAACATACACTAAACTTTGCATATGTTACACTACAAATAATATTTACTATAGTGATCATAACTGAGCTTTTATAAATTTTTAATTCTAATTAACTTCATGTAGACTTTGCAAAAATCACATTAGAACATGAATATCTTACATTATAAATAGTATTAATTATTTGATACAGGTGTAGATTTTCCAATTTTAAATGAAATAGATTCCAGTAAAAATCATACCCATAAAAGCAAAATATCTGGAAGCTATACATACTCTGTATAAGAACCAAGAAAATGCTATTGGTTTCAGCTTTAGGAAAGACAATCAATGATTAAACAACAAAAGGAAAATTCGCAAAAAGTACTACAAGTGCTCTTTTTGAGGACAACCAAAATGATTAAAACCCAGCATTATCACCCCTGCTCCTTGTGTGGATAATGAAAGTCATACTGCAAAAAAAAGGAGCAGAAAAAGATCTGATTGCGAAAACATAATGCATAGCTGAAATTAGAGTTAAGATATATGAAAATTATTACATCGCGGCTAACCACATCACGGTACACAACCATGAGTTAGCAAGACCAGCCTGGCAATATCTTAGTAGGAGTGAATGGAGGATAATAAAAGACAAAGGAAAATACATTACATGAATGGAGCAGGCAGGTTTAAGACCTGTGGTAGGATATAAATACATGGATTTTGAAGTTTGTGGAGAAGAAAATCTAGGGTATACGATGAAACACAACCTATACTTTGTGAGTCCACTTCGAATGAAAGAAATAAAAAATGGAGATGGTCAGAGAGTTGTTGATACACTCTTGGACATAAATAACAATGACAAAGATTTCTTCTTCAAAGTCAAGTTCGACGAGAAGACAAGACAATCAACAGTATTTTGGAGAGATTCAATAATGCCGGAGGACTATAAACTTTACGGGAATGTCACCGTATTCGACACTACATACAGAACAAGAGGTTATAACTTGATTTGTGCGCCAACAATTGGAATCAACAATCACTGGAACATATATAACAATGTTTGCTTGTGCTTTTATTGCAAATTAGTTGGCTGATACTTTTTTGTGGCTCCTTAACACTTTCAAGAAATCAATGGAAGGGAAGGAACCTGTCACAATATTCACAAATCAAGATCATGCGATGGACAAAGTAATAAATGAGGTATGCTATGAAAATTTGTTACCTACAGATCTGAACACTTAATGTGGTCTGTTAGAATATGCAACTATTACCTTACATTATGTATTAAATAGCTTATAAGCGTTACTTGTTACTTTAAAAAATAGCCATCCTGGAAATGTTGCAACTTCATAATTTTTATTACTTACAGACCTAAAACTGAATAGGGAATGTTATATTTTGCACATGTTAGCTTACAGTATGAATAACTTATGTTGTATGATAAATTAGTTACTTGTAAATTCATGTATTAATCAACATTCATTTCTGTGTACAACTTTCAGATATTCAAGAACATAAAACATAGGTTGTGCTTATGACGCATAAAATAGAATGAAATACAACATTATGGGAAATTGAAGAAAGATGAATCATTCAAAAACACTTTAGACTACTGTATGAAAGGGTGTGTTGATCCAGCTGAATTTGAAGAGAAATGGAACTCAATGATTACCAACTAAAATATGGAAAATAACAAATGGTTTCAATGGATATATGAAATTCATGATAAATGGAGAACAACATTCAACAAATATATTTTCTCTGCATGCATTCAATCATTACTAAGAAGCGAAAGCACCAACCATGCCCTATACTTCAGTGCAAACAAAACAACTACCCTCACTCACTTCTTTGAGATCTTCAACCTAAAAATAAAGAAGTGGAGGAGAGATGAAGTAGACAAGAAAAATACATGTGCAAAAGTAAAGTCAAATTTTGAAAGAAAAAAAACAAGTATGTTTACATTCAGATTATTTAATATTGATATGTATTAATTTTCCTAGAACCCAAAATTGTTAACTTACAATATGCATTTGTTTCTCAGCTACTGGGCCTGTACAAGTTTGGTTAAACATGCTACAAATGTTTATACACTTGCATTGCACAAATGATTCAAAAAGGAATTTTCTCTAGAAACGGAAACTAAAGTCCAGAAAGTGTTCTTAGAACCACAATCAAGAACATATGAAGTCAGCCTCGAACATGATAAATCTAAATATGAGACAGTCGAGTACAAAAATAAAGATGAGCCAGTTGAAGTACAATGCAAATGAAAATGCTTTGAAGTGTTAGGCATGCCATGCTTTCACATTCTTATAGTATTGTACCTCAACTCTATTACTGAAATCCCAGAGAAGTATATCGACAAAAGATGGAATAAAAAGGACAAAAAATAAATATGGAACAAGGTTCTTGGTCAAGGAAAACAACAATCAGAAAACATCAATGGTGTAGTTTCATGGAGGAATCATATGTCCAACAAATGCTACAATTTAGTTCTAAAAAGGAAAGGAAACTCAAAAGTTAAAGAACCCTTGAAGAGATGTTCGACACGTGTTTAGCAAGAATAGAATAATTCCTACAGCCATTCGTATTGTCTTTGAGCTTGGCGGTCTCTCGTTCTTGGCCAATACATGAGGTGGATGTAAAGAATGATTTTCTCCATGACGACCCGCATGACATAGTTTATATGCATAAGCTACCTGGTTTTCTTTATCCCGCGGCATCCCAACATGTTAGTCATCTTCAAAAGTCTTTATTTGGCCTCAAGAAGGAACCTCATGCTTGATTCCAAGATTTTTAACATTTGTTCTATTTGTGGCTTCACAGGTAGTGTTTGCAACAATTTACTATTCATCCTGAGTCATGGTTCCCACATGTCTTATTTGCTCTTATAGGTTGATGATATTGTCCTCACTGTTTCCAGTAATGCACTTCTCCGTGACATAATCTCTGAACTATCTTGGGAATTTGCAATGACTGACCTTGGTGCTCTTCATCATTTTCTAGGTATTTCTGTTACTCGCTCCTCCACTGGTTTATTTTTATCACAGCAGCAGTATGCCAGGGATATTCTTGATTGAGCCTCCATATCATCCTGTAACCCATCGACTACTCCCATTGATACTGGTTCCAAGCTTAGCGTCATCGGCGGTTCATTGCTTGATGATCCCAGTCTGTACAGAAGTCTAGTTGGAGCTTTTCAGTACCTCACTATCACTCATCCAGACATTGCCTATGTTGTACAACATGTTTGCATATTTTCGCGTGCACCTCAGGAACCATATATGCAGCTTATTAAGTGCATTTTGAGGTATATTCAGGGTACTATTGACTATGGACTTCATTTGGTCAAGTCTAAGTACAAAACGATTACTGCTTATTCCGATGTTGATTGGGCTAGCTGTTCGGATTCTAGATGTTTTACTTCTGGCTATTGTGTATTTCTTGGCGACAACCTGGTGTCTTGGTCTTCCAAACATCAGGCGAACATCTCTCGTTCCATTGCAGAAGCCGAATATATTGGTGTTTATGAGTTGGCTACACAACCTTCTTCTTCAGCTACGTGTTCCAATCAGGCGTGTCATACTTGTCTATTAATAGATTTATATTGTGTACATGTCTAGAAATCCAGTGAAATATCAACGGACCAAACATGTTGAGCTTGATATTTATTTTGTTTGTGAGGATGTTCAGGTTAGTTCTGTTCGTGTGCTTCAAGAACATGCTAAGTACTAGTATGCTGATACTTTACTAAGGGACTACCAAGACATCTTTTTTCAACGTTTTCAATCCAGTTTGAGCATTCGTCCTCCTCATGCTCCGATTGAGGGAGTGTATTAAAAAGTAAATATGTAAATATTTAGTTACCTAGAAAGTACAGTTGTAGTTATGGTATAACTCCCTTACACAATATATTTGTACTGAATGATAATGATTCAAGCGTTACGAGATTATACAATCTTACATGGTACTTATAAAGTTTTTGAAACTAGAATGATAACCGTTGTTAGGTCTCAAGGTTTGGTGGCCGATTTATGCTCTTTAACACCAAAATTTGGATGAACAAAGGAAAAGTCTATTTCTCAAATCATAGTTATACATATTGAAGTGTTGTATATATTTTTTTTCTCAGGTAGCTCTAGGTGTTATCAAATTTTATTTCAAACGATTTTCCATACAAAATCCATAACAACTTTGTTTCCATGATTATTCCTGCTTGTCACTTGCATTTCTAGTTAGTTGATTTACTATTTATTTAATTTCAAAGTCAAAGTAAATGGGTAGATTGAGAAGATATTTTCTTCATATCCAAAACAAATTGTTATTTAGTATTGCATTTACGATCATATGCGAGCATGGAAATCATGATGCAGTTTAAAAGCACGTTCACATAGACCTAGTATAATGCACATAGTTTGTATATTTTTTGTACAACCAGTACTATAAAGTAAGGTTAATAACACTTTGAAGTTGTTGATTTAAGTGCTAAAAATACTAAGATCTAATGCAACACTTTTAAAGATTTAGGTACCATTTTTCAAAAGTTTAACACATTATAAACTATTGTAACATTTGAATAAATGTTGTTAGAAAAGTGTTACGGTGACTCGAATTGTGGACACTTTTTATTTCAAATGCACCTTTTTATGTTTTAAATTAATAACAATTTTTTTAGAAACGGAAGAAGGGTAAACATGCACATTTATTTGCATGTTTCAGATACTTAGATGAATTATGGCCTTGTCTATTTAGGCTTATTTTGTACTAAGTTTAGTTTATTGGTGATGATTTAGTTTATTAGTGTTGAATTTAGCTTATTGGTTGATGTGCACCATAATGCACGAGTTAGCTAATGCATTTAACACATTTATTATCACATTTTGTTTGGTTAATTACTAGTTTTAGTTAGCTTACACGATAAAAGGTTTAGATGACAACTATTAGTTTATATCTAAATCCTGAGTTTTGTATACTTAACTGAAACTAATGGACACATCACGGGCACCTAGATCTTCCTTTTGATCTCGATAGTATGTTGCTCGTGAGTACTTTTTATCATCTTTTTGTAGAAGGTCATCCGCGACGATGGAGACGATACTTGAAGGCCATTCGCAAGGATGGTAGTAGATTGAAAGCCACAGACTCCAAAACATGGTAGTAGATGGAATTGAGCCCAAGGAAGGTGGATTTGAAGTTTAAGAAGGCCATGGAAGAAACGGAGGGATTGTTGTCCGAGGTTGCACAGATTTCTGGGAAAATCTGAGAATAATCAGCCACTGAGGGTGGTACCATTGGATTATTCTTCTCGACCACTAGAAAATTGACTACATAAACTCCAACATTGAATTAACGGTTCACCCGTAACAGAGCAAACAAGTCAGCCGGTCGAATCATCCACGGCTAGCACGGACCGCATTAGGCCGGCACGATGGCCACACCTAGCAAGGACCATATCACTCAACACGACCCATTACAGGGGTCCAGCATGTGTTGTACCAAGCCCTAGCATGGGCCATGCCATCTCTTGTCGGCCGCGTGCTGATGTCCTATTTTAATTCTAAACTACGGCTAAGTATGAGTACGGAACATCCCGTTTCACACGGTCTGCACCGTTTCAATTCACTAATGCCAAGACCAGCCAACGGGGTGCAAAGAACGATATGTCCCGTGTGGAGATACTGAGAAAAATGAGGTTCCAGCCGACAGAGGACGTCACATGACACGTGACGCTGATCAGAATGAGCAAAAAATGAGTGCCAGCCGATGGCCAGTGCTTGTTGGTTTGGGTCATGCCAGCACAAGGTTGGAATGCGCCTGTACAAGGCAACAGCTTGTGCCGAGGCCGACGTTCCGCACCGGCACGAGAGGGTCTCACCTGGCACAGACCGTGCCAAATTCAACCCCCCGTGAAGTTTGCGACTGTTATGGTTTTTGGCCATTTTTGGACCCAATTCTCTACTACTATATATATGGACCTATGTCAACTAGGGTTTAATTTTATGCCCACTTTTTTTTTATCTTGTAGAGTAAGTCAGAGAGAGAAAAACATTTTTCCTTCTCTCTAGCTTATTTTTCTTCTTCTCTTCATTTTTCTTTTGGCCAAAAGTGTTGAATCCAATGAAATACTTGGGTTCACTTCTTAGGGAGTAGGGATATTAGTTGGGGATAATATTTGTATTCATGTTTTGATCTTCATTTTATGAGAGTTTATAGATCGTCCTATTTCTTTGTTCTTTTGTATTATTATGTTGGTTTGTTCTTAATATTCTTATAAATTGCATGATTGTCACACTTAGTTCACACACACCAAAGTCTACTTTCATGATGTTGCACTATTTCTACCCCCCGAGGAATGAAACCTAAATGAGCTTGTGGTAACGATGGGTCCAGAACCGTGTGGGTGTTTGCAAGAAGATGGACGTTGTTAACGATACGATCGACCATGCTCTAGTTAGCTAACTAGTCGATCTGAAGGGTTGAGGGTAGAGATAACTAATGTAGGAAGCTAGGGTTACCTTTTTAATCACAGAGCAATCGATAAGACTCCTACTTCCTTTGCCTTTGTAGGCCTAGGGGTTTTGTGTTCGTAGTGTTCCGCTCGGGATTTAATTGAACGGGAGAGAATCAGACCTGCACAATGAGTCATTTCCATTGTTGCAATCTCCTAGTTGCGGAGGCGAGACTAATGTAAGATTTCATACACGCACCCTTATGTGATAGATAAGGGTAAGTTTTAGCTATTATCCGCACTACATGATACAAACACTAGAATAGTGTATAGTTTGTGTATCTGATGAAATCAATGATGGAATTTACATTAAAATATGTTATGAAAATTTTCCCGAGTGTTAGTTTATATGTATATTCTCTTGATCGTTTGCATGTCAATAGTTGTTAGTCCAAATTCCCCCCTAATGTTTTTTTGCCAACACTATTTATTCCTAATACATGGTCGGATTGACGACCCGATCACAATTGTGTTTAGTTAATTATTATATTACTAACATCTCTATGGACGATCCCGATACTTGCCACTATCTACCATTCTTGGTAGTGTAGTAGTAGGAAATGGAGCAATAATACAAATCTCTATCCTTGACTCACTGCTCCCTCTCAGCTTAATTAGTAGATCTCCCATGAAAATGGTATTTATTAGCGATACCGAGAGTGGTGGGTCAAATTTTGGCACCGTTTCCAAGGATGTTATTTTAACGGTCTATCAGTTAATTTTCATAATATATTAGTAGAGTAATTTGTCTTATTTTTGCTTTTTTTTTATTGATTTTCACCGCTGAGCTTTCTTGCTAGTTTCCGGTAACTTCTAACACTTTTTGCTAGTGTTGTTTTTAGTTGGCCACTGGTTTATTCCTGATTTATGATACATATATGTGCCAAGAACTTGTGTTTTTACACTGTTTAGCATATTACATAGGTGGTAAGCAGCGAAGGGAGGGGAGATCTATGCCGGAAGTTTCACTAGAACCACTTTCGGTAGTTGTAGAAAAGGAAAAATAGCGGAGGATAACTGCACTGAGGGATTTGATGGCTCCAAAATTTTAGAATCAAACACTTTGCATCATTTTCCCACCCTTGCCACCCAATGTGACGTGTGAACTCAAGAGTAGTATGATTCATTGCTTGCCGACATTCCATGGAATGGACGAAGAAGATCCGAACAGCATCTTTCAAAATTCCACCTAGTTTGTACCAATATGAAGTCGACGGGTGTCTCGGAGGAAGATTACAATTTGTGGGAATTTCCTTTCTCACTTCCAAATTCGGCCAATGATTGGTTGTACTATCTCCCATCCGGCTGCATCACCTCATGGGTGGATATGAAGCGCAAATTTCTCAAAAAATACTTCCCAACTTCAAAGTCCACTGAGTTGAAGAATCAACTTTCCAATATCTCTCAGTTTGCTAAGGAGTCTCTTTACGTGTATTGGGAAAGGTTCAAGAGGTTGTTGGCAAGTTATCCATATCGTTTATTTAAGGAGGGGGATCTAGTTTACTATTTCCTCAAGGGTTGTGCGATGATGACATGTGTATGGTGAACACTGCTAGCAACAGTTCAATCGCTAACAAGATCCAAAGGGAGGTAATTACACTCTTCGAGGAGATGGCAAACGGAACAAGGTAGTTTGGTATAGGATCTCGGGTGAAGCACATAGATGAACCATTTCAATCCCCTAAGTTAGGGGAGAAAGTCCAAGATCATGCTTCTATGATGAAAGAGTTCATGAAAAAGGGAGTTCAACAAGAAAATTTGTACGGCATTTGTAGCCATGATCATCACATGGATATTTTCCCGCAACTAGTGGAGATATGGAGGAAGTTAAGGCGTTGGATTTCAACAATGGTGGAAATAGGCCACATTTTTCTAAGGGGCAACAACAAGGTTTCCATGGGAACCATGGAGGAAAAATGTAAGATCCCTACGTAAATAACTTTAACCTGAGGTACCGCTATAACCCCAACCTTTTTTAGCGCGAGGAGAACCAAATGCTAGGGTACAATAGAGAGAGACAAGCTCTACCCCAACCCTATTTGAGGGGAGAAGGGACTTTTAACAACGCCTCACTCTACAAGTTGGACCGAGAGGAAATCCTTGAAGCAATCTCTCAATTAGCTAAGAAGCATAATGTCAACGCGGAGCAAAAGGTGAGATATTGAAGATCTCGGAACTAGGGCATTCTCAATAAGCAAGAAACTTGATATTCAAGTTGGGCAACTTGCCACCTGAGTAAGCCGAATTGAAGCCAAAGAGTGTGGCAAACTTCCTTCCTAACCGGAGGTCAATCCAAGAAATGTGAGCGCTTTGAAGTTAAGAAGTGGGAAGGAAATGTGTGAGCGCGAGAAGGAAATCTTACAAGAGGATGACTAGGTCATGAAAAGCAATAAAACCAACTTAGAGGAGCAAGAATTAGTTGTAGAGGAACCCATCAAGGAGGTTCCAACACCGGAGGCAAGGGTTAATCTCCCGCCACCTTTCCCTAGTGGACTAAGGGGAAGGCCGAAGGTGGCAATCAATGATAAGCACAATTTTTTGAGAAGGTTGAGGTTAGCGTTCCACTCTTGGACTTAATTGATCATGTGCCTTGGTATGCTAAATTATTGAAAGTCACATGCACTAAAAATATGAATAAACCACTTAGAAAGATAGGGAAATTGAAAGTAAGGGGAGTTGCTACTCTAAATCTTAGAAATTTGCCTAAGAAATGTGATTACCCCGACATGTTTTCAATTCCTGGTAAATTGGTGAAAATGTTTTGATTGATCTAGGAGCTTCTATTAATGTCATACCTTCTTGCATTTATGAGAACCTGGACATAGGTAAACTTAGAGAAACTGGGGTAATCATCCAAATGGCTGATAACTCCCAAGCTAGTCCCCATGGACTAGTGAAGGATGTGAAGGTCCAAGTAGGAAACTTGGTGTTTTCGGCAGACTTCTATATCCTTGATGTAGCGCACGGTAGTGGTGAACCCTCAATTTTATTGGGGAGACCTTTTTTTCAAAACATCAAGGACCAAGATTGATGTTCATTCGGTAACACTAACCTTAGAGAATGACATGGATAGAGTGGGTTTTTATGCTTACAAATTTAAGCATGATTCACCTAATCCCTCTATTGTGTGTAAAGGCATAACGTTATTTGAAGAACTTGTTCAGCATGATGAATATCGCTTGATTGAAAATGTTAAATGTCTTAATAAGATTCTTGAAGATGAGGAGGTGTTACCCGACATTGAAACCTTGCATGTTCTATCTAGTACAAATGAATCATGTAATGATACACTTGTTGATGACCATGTCTCTTTTAGTTTGATTAAAGATGTTTTGCCTTCGATATTGCACACTAACTTGTAGTGGAAAAAGAAGCAAGTTGAGGAATTAACCACTCCTAAACCCTTCTGATTCCCAAAATCAACAAGAATGAATATATGATTGAAAAATATGGGCATATTTGGTATGTTTCGCCAAAGATTAAGGGTAAGCCTAAGGTAATGTGGAGACTCGTCCACAAGGACGTGGTCGTGGGTGGTGTCAAGGATGGTAATTCTGGTGACCCATCAAACCGTTCTAATCAGTCATCCAAAAATGTATGAAATAATAAGTCGTGGGGACGACACTAAAAATACAGTGCTTTATGTAAGAGGTTTGTTTATAAAAAAAATATTATCTTTTGAAATTTTGGTAGTGTGTCAATTTTTTTTGGTGTTTTTCAGAAAAAATCAGTCATTCATTTTGTTTGGAAACATATTGCTCTTGGTTTTTAGTGTTTGTGGATGCAGGTATGGAAAGAGAAATTTGGAACAGAACAAAACAAGAGGGCTAGGGATCAATATGACCCATGCCAAGAAATGCGGGTCGTGCCAATACCCATCAGCATGAAGATGATTTGGCTTCCACGAGGGTGCCATATATGTGTCACGCCTACGCCGACACAAGGGCGGTGCGTGTCAGCACGAGGATCTTCCGACATGGCACGGCACCACATGTCCGCACAGATTCAACCGATGGATCTGTACTTCCTACCCTCCTAACCCTACCAAAGCTAAGCCAATACCCTTTATAATCCCTCCCCTGGTGCCAGCCCTACTCATCCCAAACCCTCTATATTTTTTTTCTCTTCCTCTCAAAATCTCCTAAAACCCCTCTCATACACTTTTAGCTATATCTCCCTCAATTTTCATCTGCTTCACCCCCACTTGGTATCAAATGTTCATCCTTCTGAGCCCCATCTAAACAAATAAATTTATCCTCAGAAAATGCATCATTTCCCAGAATATTCGAAGAACAGCTCGGCCTTTAATTGAGTTTTCTCCTAAAAACTAATGTTTTGGTCCATTTCCGGTCTTAAAGTTACTTTTATCCAACTTAGGGGGCTATTTCACACATTCCTAGAGCAAATATTTCACTTCATTCTCCATTTGAGGTACTTGGCTGATCCCCTTACTCATTTGAAGAATTGGAGTTGTGAAAATTTTGTGATTTGATTATTTTCATGTTTGAATGTTTTGGTGGTTGGTAGATTTATTTTGGAAGATTTATTCTGTTTTTGGGTGTTTGGTGAAGGCTTTTCTAGATTTTGTCTATTGTCAACGCTATATTTTTTTATCCATCATGTCTCGTAGACAGAGAGGGGAACCTAGTGTACCCTTTATGGGGTTGACCACCCTCACTTGGGACCAAAATGAGAGGTGGGGATTCCTAGTTGGGTGCCCTATTCAAAGACTAAGTTTATAGAGGAAGAGATCCTTAGGGATCTTAAACTCTACAAACGTGCTAGGGTCCTACTAGGGAGGATCGATATGAAGGAGTTTACTACAGTGTTAGCCCCTAGCTACACTAGGTATACCCTAGAGTTCCTATATACTATCACTAAGGAGAACAACGGGAAAATGGGGAGATCTGTGAGATTTCATTTGGGGGATGTGCCACGTGGGTTGACTTACGTTCAGCTGGCGAACATCTTCAAATAGAAGCTGAGGACAGATGTGAAGGGGTACAATGAGTCAGATGCAGGGTAGGATTTTCATGCGTTCTAGGCTACCATCACCCGAGAGCTCAGGGAGAGAGAGAGAGAGAGAGAATAGTGATATAGTGCACCCGAAACTAACGTATGTAGCCAGGATCTGGTCTTACTCGGAGTAAGCCCAGACTGCGGGATTCATTATCGGCTAACGCCGGTACATAATGAACCCCTGTCCCCAACAGTGCCAGTCGGAATAATCAATCACTCCTTCGTTCCGGCTGCCTTCCCTCATTCGTTTGTCGTTCTGCTTGTCTAACACCAAAAAAACACCGTGAAAAAAGGGACCCAGGTGGTGGACCAAAGCAGAACTTTGGCCCTCATTCACGAAAGGTGTCCCCTCCAGTGGTAAGTGTTGAGATGCTAAGACTGTATAAATATAAGGAATAACTTGTTACAATCAGCAATCTCTGTAGTAAGAATCCATTTTCTATTTCAAGCAATAGGATCCTCTTTTCAGTCTTCCTTCTAAAAGATTGTTAGCGGTAGGGTAACGTAGACCTTTCATTTTACAATTTGAGTTGAGGAAATCTCATTTCGTTGTTTTTTTTACATTTGTCTTCAATCTTGGATTTACTACTAATCATTAATAATAAAGGTACTGCCTCTATCGAATAAGGGAAGCCCTTATTCTAGGACAGGTAGCTCATAACTCATTTCCCCTGCCGGGGCATTTACCTCTGAAACTGATAAAGCAAGAAACCAAGAAGGAAAATTCGATTTACGTAAATGATCATAGAAACTGTAGTTGAACTTCGATGGCTTCACATCTGTGGTAGGGTTAGGAAGCTTTCCTGAACGCTTTGTGAAGTCTAGAGGTTAAACTAAGTTGAGAAACTCAACTACAGACAAGACGACTATGATTAGGAAGTCTGCGGTGGAACTAAAAGCCTCGCTGTGGAAATCCTGCTTGGACATACTACCAGTTTATGTTCCCTTGCCGATTTCACTGTTATTTCAGCACGCAAGGAAGTAGGCATGCAGGGTGAAGAATGTGGCTCCATACTGGGAAATGGCCCTTTTTCATGGTTTATTTGTTGAATCGAGACGAGTGAAGACGAAAAGAAGAGGGAAAATAGGCACTAAAATGGGGCTTGAAGAAGGGAAAGGGAAGGCAAAGGCAAGAAGAAGGAAGAGGAGGCAAGGCAAGGAACAAAAGGGGAAGGTACTGCCCATAAAGAATAAGGTTTCCTTGAAGGCCTTCTTCTTTGGGCAGTTAGCTCGGAGGAGGGAATACTATAAGAGGAGGCAATACATATTTTCTTCGGGCTCGCCGGGGAAGCGAGGGGGAACTCCCCCTCTCCCCGAGCCCCTCTCCCCTTAACGGACTGCCCTAAACCGGATAAGCGAGACGGCTTATCCTCAGGGAAGCTCATCGCTCGCATCTCCTGTTCGTCAGACTATTAAGTGTGGTAGTCAGCTGTCACACAGAGGTCACCACTACTAAAGAGAAAGACTGTAGGATGATTTGTTCGATCTGCACGAGGAGGGCCTTCCCTGAACTATTGGATGATTTTGTTACTCACTGCATCGATCTCTTCACGGCGTCTTCCCTCACTGGGAGTATAGCGATCAGCGGTATGGTTTCGCTTCTAGTTCAGTACTACAACTTTCCAGTGAGTGAGGAGATGAGGGAGAACCCATAATTGCCTTTTTTACACTCACTCTACTAGTCATGGCTGAACCAAAGCTTATACTTGAGGAAAACAATACTGTATTCTAGTTGTATAAGGTTATAAAGTTCATAAAGTTTCCTAGCATGTGAGGACCGCTCTAAGAAAGAAAAAATATGCAAAATCTTATCATCGTGCTTGATGTGAATTCAGAGATGGTTTTGGGAGAGCACTACCCGAGAGAGAATGATGACATGGGAGGAGGATGATCAACAGCAGATCTCGGTGCATTCCGCGTAGTTCATTCCCATTGAGCATCAGCCAGTCTAGCTACAACTAGCATTCCCTCAGGTTATGCCACCGATGCCTTTTTAGCATCCTGTAGCGCCACCGACCACTTTCGATCAAGTATTTAGATGTCCACCTCCTCATCAGGGAACTATTTATCGTTCATGAGGAGCCTTATTATTTCGCATGGCATGGTACTAGTAGTTCCCACATGTATAAAATCTCATCCCACTATAATGACTTTGCACGGTCAAGCATCCATGGGCCCATGCATAGCCCAATCCCTGAGCCTTCCACACACAGTGTTTTGGGCCATTCTCAGCAGGAGAGTCACCCTTGGCATCACCACTAGTTTAGTCCCTTCCAGGAGCATGAGTCATCGGGTTTTGAGTTGGCTTTTTCTTATCCTATATGGACTCATCAATCGCATGGGCCGGACTGGGCACAATCCTTAGGGAACTCCATATTCAAGGCTAAGCACGGTGTTCACATGCTTGGCGCATGGTTAGATCACCATGAGTGAGACGCATTAGAGAGATTTGATAAGGTCGATTGTCAGCTGTACTACCTAAGAGAGAACATGGGAAACTTGCAGGTTGGCATCAGGGGATCAATAATAGGATGAGGACATCAAGCATCAGATAGGACTACTACCATCCAGATCTAAGCAGGCAGGGGCACGAGGCAAGATATTGGAGTCGACATTGAGCATCTCTAAGTGTTTCCAACTTTTCCCTTGGTTATATGCATTAGGGAAAATGCCTAACTAAGTGTGTCTGGGGGGAGGATTTGGAAAACCTCTTTGGTAGCATATATTGTGCTTATGAATTAGCCTTTGGATTACTGTTGGGATGATTCTTTGGATGGATGTTGTTTTCCTTGTTGTTTGCATTTATCCCATTTGGATGTTGAACTTTTTAGTTGTTTTTTGTTCTTTAGGTGTGAGGGAACCTTTTGGTAGTTGTAAAGATCAACTTTGGAGAATGTTGTGCTACACACAAAAAAATTGAATTTTTATAAAAAATTATCTATACCCGGCTAAGTTGGGAACCCGAAAGGGCAACTTGGGCAAAAATGGGAAGAAAGCCCGGATAGGTCGAAATGCCTAGGTAAAAATGAGAGGCTAGGCCCAGCTATGTTGGAAAACCTAGAAAAATGAGAGGCCTTGTGGAAAATTGTGAGATGGTGGCTTAACATGTGTGAATGCTAGGATGAAAACCTGAAAGAGCTCCTAGGCAAAATGAGAGAAATTGAGAGAAAATGGAAACTAAGTTGAGGATTCTTTAGCATTATCCTTCATTGTGGCTAAGTTGAGAATATCTAGTTATTCTTAGTTACAACCAAGTTGAGGATCTTGTGGATTATCCTTGGTGATTTTTTTGGCAATAACTCTTTGATTGCTTTTGGGTGACTATTCGGGGGAGTAAGCTAGTTCAAAACTTATCTTTTTTACTTACCTTTTTATTCACAATATTTTGGGTGGTTAGGTTACTTTAGAATCTTCAGGGAGTGTGAGAGTTGTGAGAATCTTACTTCGTTGGGGGAACTAGGGTAGCTTGGGAATAAGTTGAATGTATTAGCTAACTTCTCTTTGCATGATATATATTTCTTAGATCTTTCCTCATTTTCCTTACTCGACGATGAGTAAACGTTTAAGTGTGGGAGGATTGACGTGCACCATTATGCTTGCATTAGCTAATGCATTTGACACATTTATTATAATATTTTGTTTGATTTATTGCTAGTTTTAGTTAGGTTTGCACAACAAAGGGTTTAGACGAACATTATTGGTTTTCTTATCTAAATCCTTATTTTTTTAGCCTTAATTGAAGCCAATGGACACTTTGTATTCACGGGAACCTAGATCTTCCTTTTTTTTATCTCATTAGTAGCTAATGCATTTGACACATTTATTATAATTTTTTGTTTGATTTATTGCTAGTTTTAGTTAGGTTTGCCCAACAAAGGGTTTAGACGAACATTATTGGGTTTCTTATCTAAATCCTGAGTTTTGTAGCTTTAATTGAAGCTAATGGACACTTTGTATTTACGGGCCCCTAGATCTTCCTTTTTTAATCTCATTAGTAGGTTACTCGAGAGTACTTTTATTATCTTTTAGTAGAAGGTCATCAGCGAGGGTGGTAGAAGATACCTGAAGGCTATTCGCAAGGATGGTAGTAGATTTAAGGCCACGGACTCCAAAGCATGGTAATAGATGGAATTGAGCCCAAGAAAGGTGGATTTGGAGTTCAAGAAGGTCAAGGAAAGAAATGGGGGATTGTTGTTAGAGTTTGCACGGAGTTCTGGGAAACATCCGAGAATAATTAGCCATTAAGAGTGGAACCATTGGTTTTGTCTTCTCGAGCGCTATAAATTTGACTACAAGAACTCCCAAATTGGATCAACGGTTCACCTAAAACGGAGCAAACAAGTCAGCCAACCAGATCAGCCACAGACAGCATTAGACAGCCACGAGGGCCTACCTAGCATGGCCCGTATCACTCAACAAGGCTCGTGCTAGGGGTTCAGCACGAGCTGTGGGAAGCCCCAGCATGGGCCATGCTATCTTGTGCTGGTCGTGTGCCTATGTCCTCTTTTCACTCCAAAATTCAGCTAAGTATGGATGTGAAACGTTCCATTACACACAGTTCGCGCCATTTCAAGTCACCAATGTGAGGACCAGCCAACAGGGTGTGAAGAGTGATACATCACGTGCCAAGATACTGAGTAAAATGAGGTTCCAGCCGAAGGGGTGCACCAAACAACAAGTGACGCAGATCAGAAGGAGCAAAAATAGAGTATCGCCCGTGCCAACCGACACAAGGCTAGCACGCGTCGGCACGAGGCCATGTCCCCCCTCCAGGACGAGAGGGCTCTCATCCGGCACAGTCCGTGCCAGATTCCACCCCCTATGTCGTTTGCGACTGCTTGGATTTTTGGCCACTTTGGGCCCAATAACCTAATACTATATATGTGGATATATGTCTACTAGGGCTTAATTTTATGCCCACCTTTTCATCTTCTAGAGTAAGTTAGAGAGAGAAAAACAATCTTCCTTCTCTCTAGCTTATTTTCATTTATTCTCTTTATTTTTCTTTTGCCCGAAAATATTGAATCCAATGAAATACTTGGGTTCAATGCTTAGGGAGTAGAGATCTTACATGAGGATAGTTTTTATATTGATGTTTTGATGTTCATTTTGTTAGATTTCATAGATTGGCCTATTTCTATGTGTTTTTGTTTTACTATTTTGGCTTGCTTTTAATATTCTTATTAATTTCATGATTGTCACACTTAGTTCGCACACAACAAAGTCTACTTTCATGTTGTTTCACTACTACCACCCTCCTGGAAAATAAACCTAGATGCATTTGGGGTAACGATGGGTCCGGAACCGTGTAGGTGTGTCATTATTAACATTATGATTGACCATGCTTTAGTTAGCCGACTATTCGGTCAGAAAGGTTGCAGGTAGAGATGGCTAAAGTAGAAAGCTAGGGTTACCTTTGCAATCCTATAGTTTTCGATAAAATGCCAACTTCCTCTACCTTTTCAGGCCTAGGGGTAGTGTATTCGTAGTGTTCCGCCCGACACTTAATTGCAAGGGGGAGAATCAGACCCGCACAATGAGTCATTGCTGTTTTTGCACACTTCTAGTTGCGGAGGCGAGCTAATGAAATATTTAATAAACACCCCCCAGATAAGGGAAGTTTAGACCATTGTCCGCACTACGTGATACAAACACTACAATAGGGTATAGTTTTTGTATATAAGGAAATCGATGATCGAGATGACATTAATCATGTTACTCAAATATTCCCTTAGTTTATATACTTATTCTCGTGATCATTTGCATGTTAGTAGTTGTTAGTACAAATCCCCCAATGACTATTTTGCCAACACTATTTATTTCTAACATGTGGTTTGATTGACAATCTGATCACGGTTGTGTTTAATTAATTATTAGATTCCTAACATATCTTTGGACGACCTCGGTACTTGTCACTATCAACCATTCTTGATAGTATAGTAGTAGGAAGGGGAGGAACAATACAAATCTCTATCTTTGACTCACAGCTCCCTCCCGGCTTAATTAGCAGATCTCCAGTAAAAATGGTATTTATTAGCAACGCAGAAGGGGGCGGATCATTGGTGCTGAGTTTTGTTTATTTGTGTTGAGATAAGTGTAATTGCGTTGAATTAAGTTTATTTGGTAGTTTGTTTTTTTCTCTAGAAAATGAAAAGAAATATGAAAAAACAATCGGGAGGGACAAGAAACTGCACTAAACTTATTAAATTAAACTAGACAAAATTTAATCGAACCAGGCACAGCTAGAGTGAACGGGAATAAATCAAACTAAATTAAATTAGACTAAAAGAAATCAAATGTAAAAAAAACTAGGTCATTGTGCAAGTGGAAACAATGATGTTTAAAAAATATTTGGTCAAGGTAATATTAGTTATTATTAAGTTTAAAGGCGAAAGAAAAATTAGGTTAAACTATGAAATTTCTGAATTACTTTAAAGCAGTTTGTTTTAAAACGTACTTGGTCAAAAAGTTTTATTTCGAATAGACATCAAAGGGAAAATTGAAAAGTAAAAAAGTTATAAAAAGTAAACCTCTTTGTCGCCAAAATTTCACCCTTTAGTGATGACTTTAGTGAAGAAAATTACTTTCGTCAAAAAGTAAATTTCAATTAGTGATAAGTTTTATGATGAAAATATTTTTCGACACTAATAAGATAGTCATTAGCGAAAAGGTTTTGTTTCTTTACTATAAGGTCCCTTTAATAATGAAAAATGGTCGTCACCGATGTCTTAAAAATATGAAAATACCGTACAGTAAGATAGAAGAGAAATTTTAACATTACTTAAAATTAAATAGTTATGGATTTTTAAAAAAGCCTCATTAAAATATGGTAATTTTAATTGTTAATATATTTAGGAAAGTCAACCAAAAGGTCAAATATTAGAACTACATTAAAGAACACTAATAAGTAAGTTCAATATATATAATTAATAGTCCTTTGTTAAGAACATTTTTTTATATAGTTTATAGTAAACCATTCCTCAACTTACTATAAATGATAATAACTACTATGTTTCGAGTAATGAATGATAATGCCTTGCACAACATTTTTTAAACGCTGAAATTAAGCAGACTTTATTAATCAATGGCTAAAAAATTGCATAACTTTTCATAAACACTAAAAACTAGGTTGATTTTATAATTTATATAATTGACGATCAACCCAAACTCAGTTGTCTGTAAATAACAATAGTTAGATTGAGTTGATATATTCGACGATCATCTCTTGCTTGAATTAAATATTAATAACATTGTTAGCTTCATTAAATCAACAGTCAATCCTTAGATTTATATTAACACTAGTAACTAGTTTGACTTTATATAGCTAAAAGACAATCATTACTTAACTTTGTATAAACAAATAATCACTGACTTTATGTAGCCAACTATTAACCTTTACTTGACTATCTATGAGGACTAATTTCTAGGTTAACTTTACAGAATCGATCAGCCGGTACTTAACATCTTTAAAAATAATAACTAGCTTGACTTTGTGTCATCACTAGTCAACCCTTAGTTTATTTACAAAACATTAATTATTATGTTGCCTTTATGTAATTAATGATCAACTACTATGTAACTTTTATTGATTAATAGTAACTAGTTTGATTTTATGCAATCAATGGCAAACCACTACGTAACTTTCTATAAACGTCAATAATAACTAAGTTGTTGTTATATAATTAATGCTTAATCTTTGTTTAACTATGCATGAACACTAACTGTTATGTTAATTTTGACCAATCAATAATCAACCCTTAATTAATTTTTTTTATCAATACTAGTAAATGTGTTGAATCTATGCTATCCACAGCCAACCCTTCTATAAAAACAAATAACTGTGTTGAATTCATGTAATCAACAAGTAACCTTTACTTTTTTCCAAAAGAAAAAAACTGATAATCTTTATTTAACTTTCCATATACACTGTCCCTTTAAACATTAATAATTATGCTGACTTTATATAGTCATTGATCAACTGTTACTTATGTTTCTAGAAACACAAATAACTAGGTGGATATATGCAATCAACTGTCAATCCTAAATTTACTTTTTATAATGTACCTTTACGTACCTTTACTAAGTAAGTTGACTTTATACAACAAAGGATGAACTATTACATATATTTATATAAACACCAGCTAGATTGACTGTATCTAATCAATTATCGATGCTCAATTAACTATATAGCAACACAAATAGCTTGGTTGGCTTTATAAAATAAACCATCAACAAGTACTTAATTTAACACTAATAACTTGGTTGCTTCTATATAATCAACAGCTAACAGGTAGTTTGGGTACTTAACGTTGTATGGATTTATATATCATGCCCTGTATTTTACTGTATTACGCACCTTATTTGTATATATTTAATATAATATGTATTTTGAATTTAATTTTAAAGTTAAATTTAATAAAATAAAATAAAATTCGTCCCCACTCTCGGAATGGGTTCAGACCCGCCACCGGAAAAATGTAAGGTTTTCTGACGTCCCCTCTACTTCCTCCGCTCTCCGCTGCCCCGTCTCCAGCGTCCCCTCTACTTCCTCCGCCCCCGTCTCCGGCCACCCCTCTCTTTTTTCTCCACCGTCTCCGTATACTTCCTCCACCACCTGCTCTCCTCTCTTCCCTCTAATATCTGCCCGCTCTCCTCTCTTCCATCCAATTTCTCCCATTTCCAACATCGCCCGCTGCTGGTTTTCTTCCATCCATGGTATCCTCTCTTATTTCTCTCCACCCCCAGCCGTCTTCCCCGCTGTCGACATCACTCATTGGTCGTCTTCCCCGCCGTGAGATGCATGCCCCGTGTGAATATCATTTTCGACCGAGTAACTTCTCATATTCTCCCTCCCACCAGAAGGTCCCTTCTCTTCCCCTCCCCCCCCCTACCATTTTCTTCTCCCTTTCCCCAGCCGCTTTCTTCTCCCTCCCCACCGGCCGATTTCTTCTCCCAACCCCGGCTATTTCTTCTCCCTCCTCCCTGGCCGTTTCTTCTCCATCTCCCTTGTACAGTTTCTTCTCCCTCCCCAATGGTCGGTTTCTTATCCCTCCCTCGTTAAGATGTCGGCGATGGTGTTAGGGCTAGGTTGGCGGCAAATGTGTTGGGGTGGCGGTGAGGTGGCACCGTTGAAGTGGCGGCGACTGTGTTAGGGTGGCGGTGAGGTGGCACCGTTGAAGTGACATCGACGGTGTTAGACTGAGGTGGCAGTGACGGTGGCAGTGACGTGATGTAGTGGCAATGGGCGGTGGCGGTGGGGTGGTGGCAATAGCAAGGTGGAGGCGATGAGATGGCGGCGCGGAGGTGACGGCGGCAGCGAGGTGGTGACGGCCAATGAGTGTAGAAAGGGGGAAGAAGGTTTTTTTTCTAAATTGAGATTTTTTTATACACGTACATAAGTATTAGGGCGTAAGTAAGTAAAATACCGGGCGTTATATAGCGACACCCTAGAAAGCATTATACTAGATTGATTTTATGAATTAACATCCAATTGTTACGTAACTTTCTATGATCACTAACAACTATGTTGAATTTAATATTCAGTGGTCAACATTTACTTATATGTTTATAAACACTAATAGTTAGGTTAACTTTGTATAGTTAATGGTATAGAGCTAATTAACTATCTATAAAATCTAATAACCACACTGATTTTATTTAATCAATTGTCAACTCCTATTTAACCTTTTATAAAAATCAATAAGTGACTATATGTAAGCAAGGGGCAATTCGATATTCACGAAGATCCTTATTTGTCAATTAAGGTCTGTACATATTGCTTTAGAATTGAATGAAGAAATTCACATCATTTAATAAACCTTTAAATGGTGGACGAAATGGAAATACCAGTGTTTAAAATTTGTGATTTTAAACTTTCTTATTAAATATAATTAATAAAAATGCACCGTGAATTTTGACATATATTTTAGATCCATAAATTAAATTAAGTGATTAAAATTATTTATTGTATTATCATTGCAATAAAAAAAATTATTTATTAGTGATTACTGACTTTACATATTATTAACATCCATTTTTATAGAATTTGAATAAGATAAGATTATTTTAGTTAATTAGTTAATGTATACGATGATCATACAATAAATAATTGCGTTTATTAATATTAGTTGATAAGATTTTGAATAATATGATATAAAATTATTTAAAAAGATAAGATAAGATAAGATTTTGAATAATATAATAAGCAATATTAAGAAAATATTACATTTTCAAAAAAAGATGAAAAGGGAAAAACACAAAGTCTTGTTTTAGGCAGCCTAAACTTTAGGCAGAGGTTTATTTTGCAGTTATAAAAAGTTTTATTTGGGATGAGGTTTTTTTTAAAAAAAATACTGATAAATTTAGGGATCTTCTGTGCAATTATCAAACTACTATATATATACCAAAAATTCTAGAATTTTCATTTTCATTTTGTTTCTGCAACAGATCGGGAACTGCCTCCGTCGATCGAAAACCACCTCCGGCCGCCGGTTTTCGGCCGGATTTCACCCAGAATTCCACCGATTTCCCCCTCCTCCTGAATTTCACCAATTTTCATCAATTTACGGCCCGATTTTGATCGCCGGAAAATTGTCGGATCCGAGCTCGTGATTCCACCGCGGTGGCGATCTTCCAACGACGATGTTCTAGGGTTTCACCTCGTGGCTTGCTTTGCAGAGGTGCCGATCGAGGAATCAGGCACCGCTGCTGCTGATTTCCCCACGACGCTTACGACTACGTCGCTCTGTTGTTCGCACCGCGATGCTCTATTTTCGTATCAGCGGTGCGCCTCCACGATTCGCGACAAAACATATAGTTCATGACGGAGGTGGGTGAGTCATTGGGAGTGCCGATGCAATGTTAATCTGAAATATCGCAACGGTAATCGACCAGGAAGATTCCTGCTGCTGCTGCCTGATGTGATAACGTGGCTTCTGCCGCTGATTGAAGATATTGAAAACTCATAATATTGTAGGCGTTCCTCTGATCCTTTGAAGCTGTATAGAAAATTGACGGTGCAATTCATTCGATTCCTAAGTGAACGACTTCATATTCTGTTGCCGCAGGAGGTATACGATTATGCTCTTATTAAATTTTTGATTTTGCTGGTGTAGTTGTTGAAGGTATGCAATCATGCCTTCTGGATGTGTGTTTCATGTGTTTTTTTTGCTATGTGTGTGCTGGGTAGTGTTGTGTGTGTTGTTTCTGTGTTGTGTGTGATGTGAGGATGATGTTGATGATGAAGTTTATATGATGTTTATGATGATGTGATAATCATGGTTTATGGTGTGAGGATGGTATTTTATGATGATTTTAGGATGTTTATGTGATGATGTTTATGGAGTATAGGTTGGGGTTCATTTTCATGTTCAGCTTTGGTATGAGGATAATGTTTTATAATGATGTGATGATGTTTATGGAGTATATATTGAGGTTTATTTTTTTAAGTTCAGTAATGGTTCTATGATGTAGTGGTGACCAAGGTTTGTCTCTCCGTAGAACTTTTTTTTTAATGAATTTGTAGTCTTTTTTTGGCATTCAAGTTTCGACACAGCGTACTATAGTATTTGGTTGATATTTGCAGTTTTTTTCCTCTCACGTTGAGATTTAGTTGATATGAGTTAATTTTTTATAGTTATTTGAGTGATATGAGTTGATATTTGTAGTCTCTTTTCCCCTCTCATGTTGATATTTTTCATTTTTCATGTAAGGTTTATATAATAGGAGTTGATGTTTGTAGTTTTTTTATGTTGATATTTTTCATTTTTGGATGAGGTATAAGTGTTAGAAGTTGATGTTATAGGAGATGGTGAGGTTTACTATTTTTTTTTAAAATCGAATTGATATGTTGAGGTTTAATATATATTGATTGAGTATGTGTTCAAAGAAATTATTTGGTTCAGTGGTTATAGCTTTGGCTGTTGAGGTAGAGGTCTTGAGTTGAAACTCAATATGCATTTGATTTTGAAGAATTTATGTTCTTGAGATACATGCTGAGGTTTAATATTTATTTCACTGAGTTTCTTATCATCAAAGGTTGTTTGGTCCAGTGGTTAGCACTCTTGCTCTTGAGGTTGAGGTCTTGGGTTCGAATCTCTCTTTGACCTTTATTTTGAAGAAATTATGTTCTTGATGTACATGCTGAGGTTTAATATTATTTGACTGATTATATCTTCAATAAGAGTCTTTGGTGTAGTGGTTGTTACTCTATGAATTGAGGTGAGAGGCTTGGGTTCAAATCCCACTAGTTCCTCTCTTTTTTGAAGTATTTTTATTGTTGAAGTACTGTAGTTTTTTGTTGATGTTTGTAATTTTTTTCTTATGGTGATGATTTTCATTATTCAGGTGACATTTAATTGATATGCGTTGATGTTTTGTAGTTTTTTGGGTGATATGGATTGATATTTGTAGTTTTTTGTTTGTTGAGGTAGTGTAGTTTTTTGTTGATGTTTTTAGCTTTTTTTTCTCTTATGTTGACGTTTTTCATTATTCGGGTGATATTTAATTGATATGCGTTGATGTTTTATAGTTTTTTTGAGTGATATGGATTGATATATGTAGTTTTTTACTTGTTGAGGTAGTGTCATTTTTTGTTGATGTTTGTAGTTTTTTTCTCTTGTGTTAATATTTTTCATTATTCGTGTGACATTTAATTGATATGCATTGATGTTTTGTAGGTTTTTTGGGTGATATGGATTGATATTTGTAAAAAAAAATTGTTGAGGTACTGTAGCTTTTTGTTGATGTTTGTAACTTTTTTTCTCTTATGTTGATATTTTTTATTATTCGGGTGAGATTTAATTGATATGTGTTGATGTTTTGTAGTTTTTTTGTTGATATGCACTGATATAGGTAGTTTAAAAAAAATTCTTATATTGATATTTTTTCCATTTTTCGGGTGAGGTTTTGATAATAGGAGTTGATGTTTGTTGTGTCATATTTCTTATGCTGATATTTTTTATTTTTAGAATGAGGTTCATGTGTTAGAAATTAACGTTTGTACCTATTTTTTGATATAGGATGATATTTGTAGTTTAAAAATGACGTTTTATGATTTTTTGAGAGAATAATTTATACTCTCGAGATACCGTAGTTTTTTATAATGTTTTTGATTTTCCCCTAATGTTGATGCTTTTCATTTTTTGAGTGAGTTTTAGTTGATATGAGTTGATGTTTTGTAGTTTTTTTGGGTTATATGGGTTGATATTTTTTGCTTTTTTTATTCTCTCATTTTGATGTTTTTCATTTCCTCGGTGAGTTTTAGGTGATACGAGTTGATGTTTGTAATTTTGGGTTACATATGTTGATTTTTTAGTGTTGTTTTCCTTATGTTGACGTTTTTCATTGATGTTTTGTAGTATTTTTGGTGATATGGTTGATGTTTTGTAGTATTTTTTTCCTCTCATTTTAATGTTTAGGTGACACGAGTTGATGTTTGTAGTTTTGTGTGACATAATTTGA
>JAULKK010122827.1:0-17162 GCA_032355705.1 Rubia peregrina | reverse complement strand
TAGCCATTTAACCAAACAAAGCATTTATTAGACTAAACCTAGAACAAACAACATTCAAGATTCAATCTTTCATTGCTGATTTAGGAAAAATATGAGAACAAATATAATTAACATACTCATCAAGCAAGATTAACATCACATTATACAGCAAGAAGTTCAAATTCCATGTTCTTTGATTTTCATGTCAAAGAGCTAAGAAATTATACACTTTCCTAACACCCTAGCATTTAATCATATAAACACTTCGTATTCTCAAACAACCCATAGCATTGATCAAGTAAAACTCAACATCAAGAATACAATAAATACTAAATAACAAATGCTTCAAGAAAGAGTGAAATAGAGGTTCTTACTACATTAGTTTGGAATATTTAATCCAATGCTCGCAAAGAGTTAACTAAGCTAAATAACAACAACCCATAACTAATCTACAAAAACTAAGAAAAGAAGCAGAAAAAAATTGAAGATCAAGGGTTTTTGGAAGAGGACTTTTTGGCTAAGAAAAGTTGTAGAATGAAGATAAGGTAAGGGTATTTATAATACAAAAGTTGGTAAGAAGAATGGTCAAAAAGTGTTCCAGGCGTGCGGGGTGCGCGTGAGTGCTGGACGACCTGAGCAAAGCAGGCGCTACAGCTGGGACACCCGGGCAGGAAACGTACGCGAGCTGGATCTCAGCCACAGAGACTAAGGCACTGAAGTGCACGATCCAGTGCACGGGTGCACGCGATCAGGCGCTGCCTGGAAGTTTTCACTCTGAAGGCTGCTTTTGTCATAGTTTTGGGCGCATGGGTGCACAGTTGAGCGCCTCGTCATCTTCACCCGGCCAGTCTTCGCATCGTTCGGCCGACCATCGTTCTTCAAATCCATACTTTTCTTCTACCAAATTGTATTGGCCTTCACTTCTAAAACCTTATCTCCTTGCTAATCTTCATTATTGAATCTTTCATCATGAGCATGACTATAAAAGATATTCCGTAAACACTTAAAACTAGATACTTAGGATATAACTCATAAATCATCACCCTAACTTTCTTACCAACGAAGCATCCATTGTTCTTACCCAAAATCTTAGTCTATTACAAATATGAGTTTCAAATGTGCTAAAAAAAGAGATGAGCACAACAGTCATAAGGATACAATTCCATTAGATTCAAAGTAAGTTACAAAATGAGGGTTTTAGATACGAAAACCAAAAATGGTTATCCAAACCCTTATGATGTAAACCTACCTAAATCTACAAATCTTTCAACAAAAAGATTTAAAAAGAGATGTTAAATTTTTCTGAAAATAAACGCATTTGACGTCTCATTACTCAGCACCGTCAGTGAGTTCTACGCAAACTTGAAGTGTGGACCGAGATTGAAAAAGGTGTATTGTAGAGCAAAAATTGTGCCTTCTCACAGTTGAAGCAATAAATGAGTTGTTCAGGTTGCCCAATGTCCTAGAGGATAAGGATGAGTTCATTGCACTCCATAATCTCGTGGAAAATTCCTACTATATTCTCCGTGATCCAGTCGGTAGGGATATTTCCACACAGTAATTAGGGATGGAACAGACGTAGATGAGCTGGTCAAACCTGACTGGAGTAAGATTCCAAAGAATCCTCTAACTCCAGAAATGAATGGATGGTATCACTTCATGGAATCCAGAATATACCTAGTTACTGTTAACATGGAAGTTCACAAACAAAGGTTGTCCTACTTGTACGCAATAAAGAAGCAGCTCCGATGGAATGTGGGATCCAATATTGTGTGACATTGAGGAATGAACGGGATAAGACGGGGTTAAACGGTTTCTGTAGTATCACATCATCACTATGTTCTAGAGCTGGAGTAACCCCATGTGTATGGCAACCGATGGATAAGATTTGTGTTGATACTTTTTACAGGAAACTGGGTGATATAGTAGTCCCTTCCCTTGAATCCAGATTCTCCGCCTTGGAGGTCAGTGTACAGAATTTTCTTGAAGAATCTAAGTACTAGAGGTCCTAGTTTGACAACATGGCCAAAGTTTTCAACTATCAATTTCATAATAATGTCGCAGCCGTAGGAGGATTTCCCACGAACCGCAACTGCGATGTGCAGGACATGGATGTGGGTACAAGTACCCATGAAAGGGATCGAGCACCTATGGATGATGACGTGGAGCCATTTTCTCATTAATATATGTGAAACTAATGTACTGTACTTAGAAATCTTAATTTGCGAACCACTCAGTTCTTTTCATTACGTTCAACAACATCAGACTAATTACTATTTAGAATTTTCTGAATGTACGTTTGTAAGCATTGTTGTCCTTTATGCACTGGTATTTTTGGTATTCATACCAGCGAAAGATATAAGTTCCATGGTTGAACGAAATTAAAAATTTCTTTACCAGTAAAAAAATTATGTTAAGAAAACGTACACCGGTACATATGTCGATAGCACTGCTCTTTGTATCAGTGCTAAGGTTTTCACCTTCATTTAAAATAATTTCTCCCTGGATGTAAACATTTGATTTAAAGCGGCTGCTTGGAACTGCTTTATATCAATTGTTACACTGGTCATAATTCTTTTGCACCGTATTCTGACCGATGCTAGTTACCGTGAACAAAATAAGCCACTAGAAAGATGTAACTCAATGTAAAAGAGAACATGGAACTTCGAGATATGTCATCATCGTGTACGAAATATTTTCCGTATGCAAAATGTTGTGGGTAAAAAAATTGATATTTTTCAGGGGTGTTTAAATTGCCAAAACAAATTTTGGGGCCATACTGCAATTCTTGGTAAAGTTGGGCACTCATTCAATGTACAATTCCATACACACAGTCGGGGTGGGAATGATTGGTAATGATCTTATCATATTGAATTGAATTTTTATGTCGCCAATTTCTTATTTCGACGATTCCAAGAATCTTGGAGGGATTTAACTTCAAAAACTAAAAAAGTTTACTCATACCTCAAAATGCGAATCGGCTTGAACAAGCTGACTCTTCAAACCACCAAGACATAATTCCAAATTAGACCCTTAAGGAAATGAACGGCTTATGGCCAGAAATTGATGATCAGAGATCTTTGGATTCTACATTTCTACCTTGAAGATAACTATAAACGTTTACTCTAGAACATATGCTTGTGCTTCTGGAGAATTAACCACCGAGGCAAAACTAATTAAAAATTCACCTTAATATTTTTGATATTTTTTGTGGTCACGGAGAGCATTGTTTGAGCAAAACAAAGTTGGAGGACCTTATTGCAAAAAATGTATTTTGACAAGTTCTAACGTTGTAAAAACCGTGAAGTTATAATTATTACACTTAAATTTTAATGTACGATATGAATGTGAAACCAGAGTCGTTCAATGTTGGGCGAGGGGTTGTATGTAAACGTTAGGGTCCATAATGCTAATACTATAAATTATATAAAACACACGAATTTAATATTTTTGGAATAAGGGGTGCCTTCAAATTAATTTTATATGTTAGGTAAATGTGAATTAAAGAGAAATTAGAAATAATTTTGAGGAGTAGAGTGTTTTTTTTAAAAAAAAATTGGTGTTCAAATTGAAGAATTAAAATTACGATGATAGTCATGCAACGAATTCCATTGCCGTCAAAACTTAAAAATCAATTTTTCACATAAACAAGAAGCGGAAACTTTTAACACTGGTAATTTATTCAAATGCACTACTTTCCTAACCGGTGCTGGAAAGTTGGTGGAAGAATTCAAACTTTGCTCTCTGGATGTGTAAATATTGATTTAAAGCAGCTACAAGCAGCTGCTTTCCTTACCATTCATACACCAGTATGAATACTTTTCTACCCGTAAGTCCACCGGTGCTAGGTACTTAAACCTAAATTTAAGAAAAGTCCTCTTGTGTTTGATAGATTTCAATTTAAAGTAGCTGTGTGCAGCTTCTTTGATCACCTATTTTGCACCGGTACTGCAACATTTGAACTGATTACTTAACCAGTGCTAGGGACTTAAACAAAAATGAAGGAAATTGGTCTCGGGTTTGACAGATTTTGATTTAAAGCAGTTGCGCGTAGCTGCGTTAAACACCAGATTTACACCGTATAGCAACATTTGAACTGGTATAATAAATTAGTGTTGCAATATATTCCTTGTCGGGATTAAGCTGCTCCACGCAGCTGCTTTAATGTTTTATTGGTACCGGTTTATTAAAAACAACATCATTTTAAGACCGGTGCTCACAAAGGAAAAATTTCCCCAGGTTGCTCTCGGGTAAAAAAAAACCAATGCAGCGTCAAGTAGTTTCTTTATACCCACTAAGAACTGGTTCATCAGTTGAAATGACACCGGTTTGAAGGAAACAAAAAAAAGGCCCAACTAGGTTTCATCTACACCATTGATTTCTTTAGTTGATTGAATCTCAACCATTGAAACTTTGCCTATCTAAATTAAATCTTAAACCCTAAATTTAACTCACCCTCATTTCCCTCCCATTATCCTCCATCTTCCTCTTTTCCATCCTCTACCTCCTTTACCACCATCTTCAGGCCAATGTTGAGCCCTCCCCAACTAAATCTCCAGGCTGCTACCAAGACCTCCCCGATAATGACAACAGCATCTATGTCAACTACCCTAGCCCCCTCAGACAATGACCTGACACCAACCACGATGCTGACCATTCCCAACACACCTCAGTGACGATGACCCAATGACGTCGACGCCACCTACCGCGATGACCACTATTCCCAACCCGCATCATCCTCTCTGTGTGAATGTTTGTGTGGCTTTTGTTAAATTTATTATTTTTGGTTTTTCATTCACTACTGCAGTTTTTTGTTCACTACATTGCGTAGGTGTTTGTGTGAGATTTTGTTCACTTTGTGATTTTTTTTATAGTTCGTTATGTGTTGTTTGAACTATAAATGAATGAGATATAATTGGTTGTGAGATGTTGTTTATGCTATACTTTGAATTGCCTCACAAAATTGCAATGTCATTGTTGATGATAGTGTATGTGTTTCATAGCAATTGATTATATCATATTGTATATATCTATTAAGTATACAAGTTTTTTTGGGGGGAAAGGTTTATTGTTAAAGTGTATTGTTGTGTATTGAGGAAGTGCCTACTGTGATTTCACTATGATTGATGGCTGTTTGGAATGTTGGCTCTAGGATGAACTAGATTAAGGTTTACATGCCTCTTTTTCTTTTTTGAATGATGTCAAGGTTTATGTTTATGCCTAGTTTGGGATGAATTTTCATTTTTCCGTGGTGTATTGCTTTCTCTACATTCATGCAGTGCCCTCTTACTAATAAATGTATCTTTCATTATAGAAAGTGCAGTATCATTTGCAGAAGTCTTTCATTTAATATATGGATATTTTGCAGTATATGAGCTCCAAGTAAACTTGGTGTGTTTAACATTAACTGTTTAACATGTGTTTTAAACATTAAAACAAAGTTAATGTTAAATACATAGTTAAAACATGGTTATACGCACCATGTTTCCTTGGTGTTTAAACACTGCATAAATTTGACATTTTAAATCGTGTTCTTCAACAAATTGCAGTTGTGCAAAAATTTAATGGAATAAGCATTAGTTAGAGGGCACATCATGCCAACCCATTACCACTATTTAGAATTTGAAGGTGTCTCCTTCTTTAATTTTAAACTTGAGGGTGCCTCATTTTCCACTATTTGATACTTGACTTGTAGGCGTCTCCTTCAAATGATTACTTGAGGTTGGTGGACATATTAAAAATGTAACGTTTCTTATTCTTACTTACTGATTACTTTCACATAATTAATCATTGAGTTATTTTATACACAATAGATATTTCTCCCGGAAAGAGGAGCGTATAATGGAAAGGAGATAACAAACGGTTCAGACACATGGTGTGAGGCTTGGGTGAATTAACATGACTTCCAAACGATTCAAGACTTATGTGGACCTTGTGTGCTTCCAAGTGTATTTAATTTCAGACATATTAATTTTTTTTCTAAAGTTATCATATGAATGAATTCCTTTTTTCACACTTGTTTAAATATTATTCCAAATTATTCACCTTACCGATGCAATTGTTAATGCCCTTACCGGTGTGAATAATATCTGCACGGATAAGGGCATTCACACCGATATCGTTGCAGATATTATTCACCTTACCGGTGCAATTGTGACTGTGCTCCCCAACAACTTGCCACATAACTACACCGGTACAGAATTTTGTGGTTCCTTATTTTAAATACTGTACTTGCATTTCTGGCACCGGTACATTAATCTGGTGCATAAAAATTGTAACAACCAAGTACGCTGCTATACTTAGGCACTGGTATTCCTTTGGGATATTTTATGGGAAAATATCGGTGCAGTTGCGGGGAAATACAGGTGCAATTGACCCTGTCCTGCAATAGTAGTGGCTAGTTTGGTTGGCTGACTTGTTTTCTCCGCTACGGATGAATTGTTGGTCCGATTAGGGAGTTCTTGTAGTCAATTTTATAGCGCTCAAGAAGACGAATCTAATGGTGCAACCCTTAAGGGATGATTCTTCTCAGAATATTCCAAGGCCCCAGACTCCAAAACGTGGTAGTAGATGGAATGGGGACCAAGAAAGGAGGATTCAAAGTTCAACAACGGCAAGGACGAAACAGAGGGATGATACTTCTCCAATTTTCCTTCAACTCTGTGAAAACTCTAGAAATGACCCCTCCATTTCTTCCTTGGCCTTTTTGAACTTCAAATCTGCCTTTCCTTTTCCCAATTCCATCTACTACCATGCCTTGGAGTATGTGGCCTTCAATCTTCTACCATCCTTGCGAATGGCTTTCGATATCTTCTACCATCCTTGTGAATGCCCTTGAAGTATCTACTACCACCCTCGTGGATAGCCTTCTTCAAAAGAAAATGAAAAACAATGGATGAACTGTTGGTTCGATTTGGGAGTTCTTGTAGTCAATTTTATAGTGCTCAAGAAGAAGAAAAGCAATGGTTCCATCCTCAAGGGCTGATTCTTCTCGGATGTTTCCCATAACTCCGTGGAACCTCGAACAATAATCCCTCCATTTCTTCCTTCGCTGTGTTGAATTTTGAATCCTCCTTTGGTCCAAATTTCATCTACTATAACGCTTCGGAGTCTGTGGCCTTCAATCTACTACAATCCTTGAGAATGACCTTTCATATCTTCTACCATCCTTGCGAATGGCCTTCAAATATCTACTACCACCCTCGTGGATGGCTTTCTACAAAAGATAATGAAAAACTAGTCACGAAAAACCTACCAATGAGATTAAAAGGAAGATATAGGTACCCATGTATAGAACCCACTTTTCCTTAGTAGGCATAGGGAGAAGCATTCATGTTGTAGTACCCAGGATGTATCGTACAAGGGAGATTCAAATCTGCCCAACACGTAGGGCCATTGTTGCACTCCATTAATTACAGAAGCGGTGTCGATGGAAGATTACATGTGCACCCTGCGTGAAAGGTATGTGAAGTGTTGACCTTTGACCACACCACGTGTCATAAACACTAGAATAGGCTTGTGCATCTTGTATGTGGTTAAATTGAGGATCGAAATGTAACATCGATCATGTTACACAAATAGCCCCCAAGTGATAGTTTCATATAGTTTAACTCTCGTGTGATCTTGCATGTTCATAGTTTTTGGCATACCCCCACCCCTCTCACCAAATCATGTTTTAGCAATACTAGCTATTCCTAGCACTTGGTCAGATTGATGACCCGATCGCTATTCTGTGTAGTTAACTTTTTATATTCCTAACATCTCTATGAATGACCCTGATCTTGCCACTATCTACGTCGTTGAATTTTTATCTTTGAAATTCTCCCCACTCGATTTAGTGAGTGCATCTCTCGTGAAATTTTTTGGTGCTTATTAGCGACGTCAGGAGGTGGCGGGTCAAAAAACTATTCATTATATTCTCACTATTGATTCAAAAATACCTTTACGTCATATTTAGTACCATAGAGTCTTCCCCTGACACACCAAAATCTATGATACAGGTCATCGGACATTGGATAAACATCGGTATTCAAATCGGTGTCCACCCTACCTCAAATCAATTGTAATTTGAGGTAACAAATTATTTATCCATCTCTATGGTTTTAAAAAAATAATAGGGAGGTTGTCATAGTACCTCTCAAAGTTATAATTTATAGCCCTAAAATGCGTCCTAAATACAACTAAGTAGATAGTGTCAAATCGGGGTCGTCCATGAAGAAGAGATGTTTTCCTAAGAGTTTGTGCATATAAGGTGGATAAAAGCCTATATATATAAGCAAGTAAAAAGGGGGTGGGGGTTTGGTTAGTTTTTCCTAAGTTATGAAAGTAAAGACAAGACAATTAGCAATCAAAGGTAATTAGGCTAATCATGCAAAAAAGACAACAATTACAAAGCCTTTGGGGCAATTGATTCTCACTTTCGAAACTCTTATAGATGATGAATCCATTCACCCATTCCATTATATTCCTTACCTATGGTAAATGCTATCACTTCCATTTTGAAGATAAACATTCGTTTTTTCTTAATAGTAATTCACAAAAGAGATCAACGACTATTTGCAAACCTCATTAATGATCACTTTAGACAAACAATGCCTAAATGTATTTCATTAATGGAATCATACACAAAGAACCATAAATTTGATAACAACTACAAGCATTCTACCAAATGCCTAGCCATTTAACCAAACAGAGCATTTATTTGATTTAACCTAGAACAATACGCATTCAAGATTCAACCTTTTAGTGCTACCTTAGGATAAATATGATAAAAAACTACATTGACTGATATGTCCATATTATACCATTATTTTGGAGATCTTTTATACTCATTTTGGTGGCCTTTTGTGCTTTAGATACTCTATTTTACCTTGAAATCCTATTACTAGAGTTAGGAGTGTGTTTATCACTTTTGTCACTTGTAATAAGAATTCCGTGAGACGAGATAATTGTTAAAGATTCAAAGACCTTGAAGACTCCATTTTGAAGACCATGAAGACTTTTGAAGACCTAGAGAAAGTGAGAGGAGGCTACGTGAAGACCAAAGAGAAGAAGTCAATTGAGGGAAGAGTACTCTGGCCGCCACGAGTCGTGACGCCTATGTCAAGAGTCACGATGGCCATTTTCCCAGATTTACTTTTTGGGATTTTTGTACTATAAATACTCATCACTTTTCTCTTTCTTCTCGACCTTTTTCTCTCCCAATTTTTCAGCTAGAAACCCCCTAGGTTTTCTTCCATTTTCTACCTTAGTTTCATCTTGAATTCATGTATAATTTTCTTTTGTTAATTAGTATGTACTCAAATAGCTTAACATAACCATGGGAGCAATTGATTAGGCTTCCAAACCTATGTCTTGAGATCTATTTATAAGCTATTTAATGATTTTCTATTGTGCATTTACTGTGTTGAAATGGATTGTTGAATTCCTTTATGATGTTGGAAGTTTGATTATATGATTTGCTTGTATGATTATGTGTTAGGGTTTGAACAAAGTAGCTAATTCTCCCTTATTTGATATGAAATCTTAAAAAATGATTTAAGGCTTCTAATGTTGTTAGTGATTTGATGAATGCTAGGTGAATGTGATGATGTCGAATTCTTTATCATATTTATTTGTGTAGCAAATGAGAGAAGTTAATGAGCATTGAACGTTGAACGTTCTTGAAAAATCTTGTGTAAATGCATGAATTGGTTCAATGCTTTGACATAGTGTAGTGTTTATAGGTGTTACCAAGCTTGTTGATTCTTTGAACTTAATGCCATTAATGGGATACCTTTAGGCATTGAACGACTAAAGGGGTCATTAGTGAGGTTTATCGAGAGATGTCGAATTGACTCTTGTAAACTACTATCAAAGAAAAATGGGAGATTTATCTTCACAAAAAGTAGTAAAGGTGTTGAATAGGTTATATGTTCAATGATAGATAGAAGGTTTGGAAGTATAAGTTAATTTCCCCCAAGACTCCGTAATTCGTACTTGATCCCGTTTTAGTGATTGTATGCTTAATTAGTGTAACTTGATTTTAAATTCATAACTTAGGAAAAACCAAACCAAACCCCCCCTCTTTATGTGTTTTTATATGTATGTGTATATATATCTAGCGTAGTATTTACCATTTTATGAGGAAACACTTGAGAATATCCCCCGTCTCTGTGGATGATCCCAACTTGATACTATCTACTTAATTGTAGTTAGTGAGCAAAGGGGGATTTAAAATAGTATCTTTGAGAGGTACAACGATGACCTCCCAAACTTTGGGGCCGCTACCGGGAACTAGTCATATATTTTTAATTGTTTGAGCATTTTATGTATTAATATATGCTAGTTGTGAGTATGTGTAAGTTTACTTTTATTTAGTTTTTATTTTATCTTTGTTTGGCTTGGAGACGTATTGTTCAAGTTCTAGGTGTATGGTTCGTATGCGATCCTCATCACAAGAACCCCTACACTTCGACCCTACATTGGAGTTGAACATTAGAAGGCCTAGGAGGCTTTCATTGGAAAGTGTGAATATCAATTCTCCTAGTGACCATTTTATGACATCTTCAACCTCAATGGATCAACATGAAGAGCAAGAAGGTGAATTTCCATGAGGAGTACCTCAACCTCCTCCCCAACAAGGGAGGAACATCCCGGGAAGCAATTTCCGATGTAGGAGATGATGACTCCCAATCTTGAGCACTAACCTATGTGTATCACATATCCATCGGTTGGAGCTCACAGGAATTTTGAATTGAAGTCCGAGTTGATTCAATTGCTACAGTCATTCCTTGGTAGGCAAGGGGAAGATCTCAACAAGCATCTTCTTAATTTCTACATGGTGTGTAGTGGGATACTTCCTGATGGGGTCAATGAGGAGCTCTATATGTTGAAGGCCTTTCTCTTCTCCTTGTGAGATACTGCAAGATATTGGTTACAGTATCTTCCACCCGGGAGTATTACTTCTTGGATCGAGTTGAAGAAGAAATTTCTCTCCAAGTACTTCCCGACCTCAAAGTCTTCCATTTTGAAGAAGGAAATTAGCAATATCATCAAATCGCATGACGAGTATTTTTACGACTATTGGGAGAGGTTCAAGAAGCTTCTCGCAAATTATCCATACCATGGATGTTCATATAGAGATCTAGTGTATTACTTCTACAATGGTCTTCTTGATCAAGACTAAAGGCTAGTGAGGGGAGCATGTGATGGTTCACATGGGACCAAAACCGCTACAGAAGCCATGGACCTTTATGAGAAACTTGCTGAGGAGTCGAGAAACTTTAGCTTGAGGGCATATTTGTGGAGGAAAATCCCCATAATGCAAGTGCCTCTTCCAACCATGGGAAGCTTGAGAACAAAGTGTCAGATCTTACTCTAATGGTCCAGGCATCGATGACTCAGTCCGGGGCAAAACCACATCTCAAGTTTTACGTGCTTTGTTCTTCTCCACATCCTACAAACGCTTGTCTGACTTTGCAAGATGACTATGAGGAAGAAGTGAGTGCTATGGGCTATCAAGGAGGCCAAGGGTACCAAAATAAAGGGCATCAAGGATACCGAAGAGGCGGGGGTTACCAAAACTGTTCGTACAATGCGGCTAACTAAGTGCATCCAAACATTCGTTATGGGAATGCACAAGGCCGATAAAATGTCTAACCTTACCGCCCTCCTCAACAACCATACCAGCCACCTCAACCGCAATATTCAAGACTTGGTGATAATTCCCACAATCAAGGCGAGAGTTCGGGGATGTCAAAGCAAGATATCATGCAAGCCATTGGAAAGTTGACAATATGTGTTGACAAAAATGAGAAGCACCAAGAGAAAACCGACTCTAGCATCAAGAACCTAGAGACCTTAATGAGTCAAACGGCTAAAATCTTGAGTCGGATGGAGGCTAGAGACTCGGGAAAATTTCCCTCTCAACCGGAGATCAACCCTCGCCCAAATGTGAGTGCCATCTCATTGAGGATTGAAGATGAAGTGAAAGATCCCCAAAACATGATTGTTGTTGAAATGATGGTTGAAGAGGAAAGAAATGAGGAGAAGAAGGGCGGTGAAATAGCCGAAGAAAAGAGGAATGAAGAAGAAGAAGTGGAGGAAGAGAGCTTCATGCCAAGGCTGGGATCAAATCCCAAAACTTCATCCCCTCCACAGAAGAAGTCCAAAGGGGCGGAGTTCCCTATCTATGAGTCGGAACTACCATTTCTGGAAGCTTTGAAGGAAGGGAGAACCAAGGAGGCCACCAAGGACATCTACTTTCGTAGATGTGAGGTAAAATTTCCATTCATAAACTCTATGAACCATATTCCTAATTATGCTAAATTCATTAAAGAATTGTGCACAATTAATAGGAAACAAAAAATGCAAAGGAGAAAGAAGAGTGGAAAAAGTGAGAATGTCTCGACCCTTTGTGATGAGGAGTTACCTCATAAATACAATGATCCAGGAATGTTTACAATTACTTGTGAGATAGGGGGGAGATGTGGTAGCAATGCCAAGCTAGACTTAATTTCTTCTATTAATGTGATACCATACTCTTTGTATGAAAGTCTAGACCTAGGAACTTTGCACAAAATTGGAGTTTTCATCCAACTAGCCGATTACTCTAGAACATACCCAAAAGGTATTATGAGAGATGTGCGGGTGAAAGTGGATTCTTTGTCATTTCCCACTGACTTTTATGTCCTTGATATGGAAAATGATAACCATGATACACTTATTTTGTTAGGTAGACCATTTTTTTAAAACTTTAAGGACAATAATTGATGTGCATAAGGAAACGTTGACCATGGAATGCAATGGGCAAAAAATGGAATTTAACACAAACAATTATATGCTCATCCTACTAGATACCATTATTGACAATCTCTTAATGTGATTGATTATGTAAAGCAGGATGTATCTGAGTCAAATGGTAGTTCCTTAATTGTTACCATGAATAATGTTGTGATTGCAAATGTTGTTAGTACTAACTTGAAGGAAACAATGGCAAACATTCTCATGGGGAAGTAACTTCCGGAAACCTCTTGGTGCCAAGGTATGGCCTGAACAGGTATGTTTTCCTCCCTCTCTTCAGACAAATTTGGTGGAAGAGTGAAAACCACCACCGAAAATGTTCAAATGTTTATCTCTTTGGGAAGGAGAGAAACCTTCAAGTGCTATTTCCATTGATATTTCCCTTGACCAAATGGGGACGCTAATGCATATGCTAAGAGGGCATGAGGAGTCACTGAGATATGTGCAGAAAGTTTTGATAGGGGATGATGTGGATCCCCCCGTGTTTTGAGCCAGATACAGAAAAGGAAGACAATCCTTCTGGTAGATGTGAGTAAACTCCAAGAAGGGAGGTAAGTTATGTCGACGACGTTAAATAAATGTGGCTTTGATTATCCGGAGAGTCATTCATGATTTTTCGTTGATTTTGGTTCAATTTCAATTTCTGTCATTATTTTCTTCACACTTTTGATTTGCTTGTGTTGCGGTGATGTTTTGATGTGATTTTGCAGGAAGTGAGAAGTGGAGAAGGTTTGGAAGTATGTGAGTTTTGAAAATGATTGAAGGGTGAATGCCCTGTCTGTTGCGAGTCACGACTGGCACGTCGCGAGTCGCGATAGAGCAAGTTTGCAACTTCCAGGTCCAAATATGTGCAAGCACGATTGAGGCGTCGGGAGTCGCAACATGACATCGCGAGTTGCAACAGCCCCGTTGCGAGCGTGATGGAAATCAGGTAAGAATTCTCAATTTTGCAACTTCCAGGCATGAACATTCGCGAGTCGCGATAAGGCTGTTGCGAGTCCTGATGCTTTATCGCGAGTCGCGACAGAATCCATCGCGAGTGCGACAGATTGGCCCAGCATCGCGACTCGTAATGATTCTGTCGTGCTCGTAACGCTGGAGCTATAAAAGGAAAAGAAAATGGGTAAAACAGTTGTTCTGCCCATTCTCAACCTAGCCGCCATTGATTTTTGCCTTCTCTGCCATCATAAACAGCAGGTTTTCACCAAAAACATCGCCAAACATATCATCCTCACCCATATCTCATACAATTCAATCTCAATCATCACAAATCCATCCTCCTCAACCCAAGAAACCAACAACCTATATTTTGGGAGATTTCTAAATTTTGGTTCAATTTTGTGTAGGTTCGTTCATTTCACCATTCTTAGCTTCAATTCGGTAACATTCTTCAATTTCATACTCTTTAATTGCTTTATCACTTTCAGTTTATGAATTGTGATAATTTAGAAAGTTTTGAAGAATGTTCAAGTTTTGTGATTCGTGTTAATTTGATATTCGTGAATTGATGTATGTAAATAGTTTCATTGGATTGATATGGATGATGTGAACATTAGTTATGGAATTTTTGGCTGTGATTTTGGTTAGAATTTTGGGCTATTATTGTGATTGGGGACTGCTATTTTTGGACTATCATTTTGACTGCAGCTATTATAATTTATCCTGATTTTGGCTATAAATTGTGATACTAAGTACTGTGATTTACCGACGAATTTGGCTTAGCCCTTAGGATGTAAATTGGGCTGTTATTTTGATAATTACTGAAATTTTTCCGGTCATTCTAGCAGTAAATTAGACTTAGGTTAGGCTGTAGTTTGGTTTTGATTAGGTTCATTTTGCCCTAGATTAGGTTAGTTTACTTCGGCCACATTTTTATTTTAGTTTAGCTTGACTTAGGCAAGATAGCTTTCCTATTTTTGCCATAGTATATTTAGTATTATGTTTAGGCATATCATACGCACATGAACTTACATGCATTTTGCTAATTTCTATATGTTCCATATTAATTAGTGTAAATATTATCTTTTGATATAACATCCAAGTGATTATTGCATCTCTTATTTCCTTGTTCCTCTGATGTGTTTGTTGTATTTAATAGACATGGCACCAAAGAAGAGAATGAGAGCCGGTCTGTCGGCACCGCCCCCACCTCCTCCTCCGGCACCTGAGTCTGTACCTCCACTGGTCCCTGGCCATTTTATGGGATTGCGTCAGATCACCGGCGCTTAAGCTTAGAGGTGAGACGTCTTGTCCACCCGGAAGATTCAGGAGACGTGCTTCACTGATGAAGCAGCTTTATAGGATCTCCAACTCAGGGTGCCAATCCTGTGCCTCCTCGACAAAGGGGGTCTAGGAGGGTTCTTATCTCGAGGAGTACCCAACTAATCCCCGGTATACGCTGGAGTTTCTTTCCACGGCCAAGAAATACACGGAGGTAGATAGGATGCCCATTGAGTGGTTTTTATGTTTCCACTTGAATGACCTCTCCTACGAGATGACTCTCTCGGACATCGAGGCAGCGTTCAGGTGGAACACCATGGAAATCAGGGCTAGGCTCGACCCAGAGAGATGTACCCCCCACGATGGAGGAAAGTTTCTTATTCTGGTACGCTATTGCAAAGAAGGCCAAAAATGTCAGAGACAAGAACAACACCATTATTCATCCAGAAATGCGGTATGTGCACCATCTCCTCTAATCTACTCTCTTTTGTCGCGCTGAGGCGATAAACATTCCTAATGATATGATCCAGATATTATAGGAATTGACTAGTGAGGGGATGGGATTCGGCCGTTGGGTAGATTTATGGGTCGAGCGGATTCTGGAGGCACCGAGGAAGGACAAGGGTGAGATTTCTGCAGGGGGTATGATTACCCTTCTGGTAGACCATTTGGGCATTGAGTTGCCTGATGGATTGATGAGGCTTGGTCGAGGACTTTCCTACCACATCACGTTGACCCGGATGGTCAACTTTCATTTAATCAAGACCACCTCTGATTCGTGGTCATTCCAATGGTTGTACGGGGTTGGGAGCATTCCTTTCATGAAGCTCCCACAGCCCCAGCGTACAAAGCTGGGGCTTCGAGCAGGAGTTTCAGAACCTCTCCATTGATTCTGATGAGGGCGTTATTCCCTTTGCCATGGACCCATCGCAGCAAGACCCGATGCAGCATCAATCGCCTAGCCATCTCCGCACTGCCCTAAGCCACAGTCTTCGCACCGCCCACAACCAGATCTGGTGATATAGAACATGATGCAGGGCAGTCACGACCACGCTCAGCAGCCTCTAGCAGCCTCAATTTCCCGCCTGCACAATATGATGTACGACCACAGTTTGTACATGTCGCAGAACCTTTTAGACATGGATGAGGAGATCGACCAGCTAGCATCGATAATTTGGGATATGTGAGCACATGTGGTGGTTCCATAGGACCTGATCCCGGAGCAGCGCGCCGCAGAGATAGACGCCGGCGCAATGAGGCTTGGATGGCCGAGTACGAGCAACATTACGGAGATGGTGGCTCTTCTTCCCATCAGGTATTGTGAGGACTTCTTTCTTTCATATCACCCTACTTTACTTCATCTTGTCTGTTCGCCCTGTTTTGTCTACATTGAGGAAAATGTTGGATTCCTGTGTGGGGAGGGGGTAACTGTTTACTTTTTGGATGCTTGGATTTGTTTACTTTCGGATGTTGATTTTTCCTAATTTTTGGATGACTTTCGTTTAGGATGTCTACTTTTGGGATGTTAGATACTTTAGATTTTCTTCATCATATTTTCCTTTTGATTATGTAGTAAATCCATTATTTTTGGAAATTTTGAAAAAAAAAGAAAGATAAAGAATTAAAATAAACCCGCTAAGTTGAAAACCCAAGAGGGTAATTTAGGCAACATTGGGGCTCGGATAGGTCAAAAACCCAAATGGGCGGCCTAGGAAAAAATGAGAGGTTAAATGTGGGTGATATGTTAGCCTAAGAAACATGATGCATGGCTAGGATGAAAACCCGAAAGGGCTCCTAGGTAAAATGGGAGAAAGAGAGAAAAAGAAAAGGAAATTATGTTACTATCTAATCATTTACATGCGTTGGATTCATAAGGTTACGGTTGAAAATTGGTTGATCGGGTAGCCTAATATCATGGCTCTTCTTGGGATTGGGTAAGTTAGCGGAGAAAACGAAGAAAGGTATGAAATTCTTGATTCTTGGAGTGCTTTGTTCTTTTGGGTATATATGTTGTTGGTATAAAGTAAAACTTATGTTTGAACATTTGATATCTGGTTTTTAGCTTCACTTGATACCATAGAATTCTGGGAATATCATTTTGGGATTAGAATTAGGGAATTGATAGTATATATGGGTAGAGTTAGGAAAAGGGGTTTGTGTGATATATACTTTTGGGGAAT
>JAULKK010122611.1:0-17167 GCA_032355705.1 Rubia peregrina | reverse complement strand
CTTTCTACTTAATTGTAGTTAGTACGCAAATAGGGCTTAAAAGTAGTATCTTTGAGAGGTACGGCGACGACCTCCCAGTATGGTTCGAATGATCCACTGGCACTGCATATCTCCAATCACTCTGCACTCGTACTTGTATCCGAGTTGCTGGATGAAAGAAACTACATCACTTGGAGCAGATCGATGATGATAGCCCTAGATACAATAGACTAATTGGGGTTTCTTACTGGTGAAGTCGAAGTTCCAGCAGAGGGGGAAACTTCTTTCTAACAGTAGATAAAGGTGAATTCGATGTTAGTTTCCCAGTTGTTAAACTCTATGACTAAGAAGATAGGTAGGGATTTTATATGCTCTGCAAATGCTGAAACATTATGGTCAGATCTGAGAGAACGTTTTGGTGAAGCAACGGAGCAATGATTAATCAATTGAAGCGGGAATTGATTAATGTGAAGCAGGAAAATGGTTCAGTAGCTGTTTATTTAACCAAATTGAGTGGACTTTGGGATGAATATTCATGCGTTAGGCCTAAGAAGCTTTGTGACTGTTGTAACTGTGGCATAGTGAGAGATATCCTGGATCAGGATGAAGATGATAGGTTGCATTAGTTTATCATTGGCCTTAATCCTAAGTGAAGTTCAGTCAGTAATTAGATCCTGGCAATGGATCATTTGCCTTATGTTCTTAAGGCTTATTCAATGATAAGTAAGGTTGAGAAACAAAACCTTGTTCATGAAGAATACCATGATGTTAAAAAAAATCAGTGATGGCTGTGAAAACTCAGAGAAACATAAGAGAGGGATACATAGAACAGATGGATGTTCAGGATAGAAATGTTGCTACAGAGAGAGATGGTATACTGAGGAGACATGTGAAGAGGCTATGCCTAAAATGTGATCATTGTGGAGCTTTGGGACACTTGAAGGACAATTATTTCAAGCTTCATTGTAACCCAGATAGGTGGGAAGGAAGGCGAGAAACCACAGTAAGAAACATATTTCTTGGCACACAACTTGCTTATGCTACCAACACTCAGTTATAGGAAAGCCAACTGGATGAAAATGGAGAAACTCTGCAGGACATAGTGGCTAGCTTGCAGATGCAGGTCAGTCAACATCTCATTGGTAAAGGAAAATTGGAAGGAACTGGTTAAGGTCAAGCTCCAGAGAACATCAACTTTTCCAGTATTGACTATACATATAGTGTTTTACTTATTCTTGTGCTCATGACTTCAATTTTGATTGTGATTATTGGATACTTAATAGTGGTGTTATTAGTTATATTTGTCATTCCTTCACTCTCTTAATTGATTCTAAGCCTGTTAGATCTATAACCCTCGTTTACATGCCAGATCATTCTATTAAGCATGTCCAGTCCATAAGATCAGTTATTATGTGTCCTAGCCTTAGTCTCTCACATGTTTTATATGGTTTCGGGTTTAAGTGCAATCTCATCGGTGCTAGTAAATTAGCAAAATTTTCCAAAAAAGTTAATTGAAAATTGATTCTTGATGTATACTGCAGGACCACAAGAATGATCAAGTCCTTGCAGTAGCAGAAGAATCAAGAGGTTTATACATTCTCCATAGAAGATCATTCCAGCTAAATTTCATTCAACAAAAACTTGTTGCCATCTCTTTATCTCATTTCCATACTGAATCTCAAACATATACTGCTAATTTAGAGATAAATTGTAATAGGGATTGGCATTCTAGACTAGGACATCATTCACAAGAAGGTTTAAATCATTTGAAACTAGATTGTAGTTCATATTCACCTTGTTTGATATGTCTTTGGCAAAGAAACACATGCTTTCTTTCTCATTGAATAAATATGTTTCCACTTCATCTTTTCAGTTGATACATGTTGATTTGTGGGTCCTTACAAAATTAGTAGTCTTAATGGAGAAAAATACTTCCTCACAGTAGTAGATAACTACAGTAGAAGTACATGGACTTTTCTGTTGAAATCCAAAGATCAAACACCTAACTTGCTTAGGACTTCCTGCATCATGGTTAAAAACCAATTTCAATGCTCAGTCAAGACAATTAGGTCAGATAATGGTTTTGAATTCATTAATTCTACACGCACACAGCTCTTCTCAGAATAAGGTGTTATTCACTATAGGTCTTGTCCATACATCTCTCAGCAAAATGGAATAGTTGAACTAAAACACCAGCATATCCTTCAAATAGCCCAAGCTCTCATTTTTCAGTCCCATCTTCCAAAACATTTATGGGGTGACGCTATCCTCATAGCCACTTATCTTATCAGCAGAATACCAACCTTTGTTCTAAACTGGAAGTTACCATATGAGTCATTATTTTCAAAGCTACCTGATTACAGTTCTCTTAAAGTTTTTGGTTGTCTAGCCTTTGTCACCAACACCAGTCCCCACAAAGATAAGTTTAGTGAAAGGGTATTTCATTGTGCTTTTATAAGATACTCACCTGCGCAAAAAGGTCTACAAATTGTATGACTTTATGAACCAGAGAATAGTGGTTTCCAGAGACGTTATCTTCCATGAAACCAACTTTCCACACCATAACCTTTAAGCCTACTTTTTATCCCAACATCTCTTCTACATATTTTCCTACAAATCATACAACTCCCAGCCCATATCCTTATGCAGTCAGTTCTGATCGAGAACACTCTGTTCATACCAAACAAACTAATGAACCTGATAAGTTTTTTTTCTCCTGCTAAGATCAATACTGACCCTTCATCATCTAGTAACCAACCTTCACGTACCTCTCCTATCTCATCTGATTATACCCATCCCAAAATATCTTCTCAACCTGTCAGTTTACCACCCAGAACTAGAATGCCACCAACTTGGACAAAAGATTTTGTCCTTACATCTGTAACTGATTCTTCCTCTCTTCCGGTGTTCACTTCTTCTCATATGAACTTTGTTAGTAACATTGCAAGTATCCAAGAAACATAATCATATAAAATTTCTTGTCAAAGTACATAATGGGTTAAAGCAATGCAAGCCGAGCTTCAAGCTTGGGAAGCTAATTAAACTTGGGAGCTTATGACATTGCCAACTGGTAAGAGAGAAATAGGTTCTAAGTGGACCTATAAAGTTAAGTGCGACACAGATGGAACCATAGCTGGGTACAAAGCTATACTTGTGGCAAAAGGTTACAACCGGCTGGGGGGAATTGATTACTTTGAATATTTTTCACCAGTTGCCAGGACAATTACAATCATGTTGTTGTTGGCTATGTCTGCTAGAAACTCTAGGTATAATCAGCAGATTGACACCAATAATGCCTTCCTACATGGAAATATTGATGAAGATGTGTATATAAAGCCCCCACCTGGATATTCATTGCCAGCAACTGCCTTGGTTTGTAAACTGAAAAGAAGCCTATATGACCTTAAACAAGACCATAGCCAGTGGAATAAGAAGTTCACTCTCCATTATAAGTCTTTGGGGTTTATTCAATCCCCACTTGACTATTGTTTATTTCTAACAATACATTCACAGTCCTTTCTAGTTTTTGCAGTGTATGTGGATGATGTTCTTCTAGAAGGAGATTTAGTTGCTGACATCTCCCTTGTTAAGCAATCTTTGCATGATGCCTTTGCCATCAAGGATCTGCATGAAACGAAATTCTTTTTGGGGGTTGATTATGCAAGGTCTTCAGTAGGTTTATATCTCAGCCAACACAAGTATGTGATGGATATTGTTACTAATTGTGGCATGGCTAAGGCTAATGGTCCATCAACACCACTCCCAGTTTATTGGAAAATCGATGATAAGTTCTCTCCTCTTCTCACTGGTCCAAAAGTTTTTCGAAGACTAATTTGTAGAAAATTTGTTTAGGATCCTATTGAACATCATCTTCAAGGGACTCTTCATATAGTCAGGTACCTCATACCCATCTCATGGTTTATTTTATCTAGCCACACCAAAACCATCTCTTTATGCTTATTGTGATGCTGATTGGAATACATGTAGAGAATCTAGGCGCTCAGTTACTGGATTTGCTATTTTTCTTAGTGATGTTCTTATTTCATGGAAGTCTAAAAAGTAATACAATGTGTCTAAGTCTTCTGCAGAGTCTGAATAAAAGAGTGTATCCATGATAGCTTGTGAGCTTAAATGGATTAGTTTCTTGGCTACTGATCTTTATTCCGTGACAACCAAGTTACTCTGTACATTACAGCTAATCCGGTATTTCATGAGCGCACCAAACATTTAGAAATTTATTGTCACTTGGTTCATGATTACTATGTATTTGATTTCTTGATTCCCACCAAGGTCTCTACTAGACTTCAGTTGGCGGATATCTTTACCAAAATTCTGCAAGGTCCTAGCTTCAGTGACATTCTTTTCAAGGTGGGTTTTAGGTTCATCCCCAGAATCCAGTTTAAGGGGAGCCTGATGAAATGTGATATTGCATGTGAGTATTGAAGTTATTCAAGGAAGAAAGATGGTTCTGCACTGTTCCTGGATTTTCTTTTAATTGTTTGTCACATGGCATTGTTTTGTAGGTTGATTTATTATTTTGTATTTTCTATGAGTTGTATGTAAGCAAAACTTTGGGTGTGTAATCGGTATGATGCAATATTATTCCTGTTGAATGAAATCTTATCCCTTTCTCTCTCTTACCCTTCTTCTTCCTCACAAAACTTTGAGAATTACCTTCCAGGTTTTCTTCAGTTTTATGAATATTAACTTGCTTCCCGCAAAAATCATGACCACTTAGCAGAGAAGAGTGTATCATGCATCAATATCACTACGCCAAATAGGGATATTTTACAACCGTAACACCACTTGATCCAAAGATCTATGGTGTTCAAATTGTAAAAACTTTGAAATACACAAATCTGGCATAACCAAATTAATGGAAACCCTAAGATAAAACACAAACAGAATTATGAACATGCAATCTGTACAAACAGATCGAGAACAATACATCGACGCGAACAATTAAATTGAGTTATCATCATGAACACAATGATCTAATCGATCAGGTCGAAGAACAAAACTAATGTGCGGAGACAAGTTTGACACTCATTCAATAAAAAAACCAACTAAAATAAACTGTTGTTTCCCCATCTCCATGTAATAGGAAAATGAGGGAAAGAAGATTGAAGAAAAATGTGGGAATTATTGGGAGGAAGTCTGCGGCAAGGAGAGGATTTGCCATCCAAAGAATATGAAGGTAAAGATTATATTGATTTGAGTTTGGTTCAAGTTATTTTGAATTTGAGTATAATTCAATCATAACTTTTAAAATTGAGTTTCAATCGTGTTTGGTTTGATCAAAATAGAATTTTGGTATATTTCAGGTACATCATCTTTTGAATCAAATTTGATCGAATTTAAGCATAAGGAATTTGGATCTCGTTCAGTGAATGTAGCAAACATGTTATGCTAATAAAAAGGGATAAATCCAAAAGTAACCCTAAGTTTTTCAAAAAGTGCCATAACAATTCCGAGTTCTTCAAAATTGCTAAAACAACCCTAGGTATTCATCGAATGTTACCATTATGCCCAAATGGCCCAAAGAATGCATTGACTAGGAAATTTTTGGCATTGGCCATCCCGGAAATGATCAAAATACACTTGCTTAGTTTTCTAAAAAAAATTGGACAATTTATCCTCAGGAAATTTTCCCCACCGCCAATACCTAACAAGAAATTTAGGGTTACATCAACACTTAATTTTGATTTGAGGGTTAATTCAACACTTATTTTAAAAAAATTGGCTTGGATCAGGAATGAGATATTGTCCAAAATCGTACCCACTTTTAATCGAAATTCACAGTTTGATACTTGAATTTTGAATTTGTCCTTTTAAGGTACCCAACTTTTCATTTATATCTCAAAATGGTAACTTTCAGTGAAAATGGGTACCAATTTGGATCAAAATTGTGTCACAATGGTACCCATTTTAAAATAAAAAGTACCTTTTCAGAAGATTAATGAAAAAATTGGCAGTTCTGCAGATCAATTTTAAAATGGGTACCAAACTGTAAATTTTACTTAAAAGTGGGTACCATTTTGAACATTTTAATAATCACAACAAACAAAATGTACTTAACAATTATTGGGGGAAAACACCCACTTATCTCTAATAATTAATTCTAATTTGTGCTGATTCATAAGCATTTACACTTATAAAAAAGATGAATAAGTAATTGAACTGTTTGAATCATATGATCGTGTCTGAAACATGTGTTCCCTAATAAACATGCTCTAGGATCTGATCGAGAAGATCATCCAGGATAAAACCCAGAGTCTCTGTTGCATCATCCATGGGCAGCTGAAGTAACTAAAAATGGATTTCTTTGGACAGAATGAGTTGTTTTCTTCAGCTCTGCACTTAAATTGTATGCACCATTGGAGTTCATGAGAGCACACCAAAGGGAGAGTCTTTCCTCACACATGGCTTTTGAGATGAGAAATATGAGATCGAGTTTACCAGATCTTAGTTTCCGCAATCCTTGAATCTGGATGTGAGAGAGGGTTCAAAGTGATCAGAGGATTATATTTGCTCTGATTGGTGTTGTTGGTGTTAGAGGCAAGTTTGGAGGAACGAGAAAGACAACGGAAAATTTAATTGGGGAGACGAAGATGCAAATCAGAGAGGAAAAATGGATTTAGTGTTTGGATATTTATGAGGGGTCAAAATGGATATTTTTACATATTATTATTTTAATTAGAAGGATATTGTGGTCATTTCCAACAATTTTGGCCCGGCGAGTTCAGGGTTGTTTTGGCATTTTCATACGAGTTCAGGGTCATTTTGGTGCATTCGAAGAAATGAGGGTTGTTTTGGCACTTTCAAAAAATTATTGAGTCATTTTTTGCACATTTCTCTAATGAAAATGTGAATCTGTGATGAAGAAACGATAAAATTTATTCAAGCATTGATGCATAATTGTTATAACTGTAATCAGTAGGGAAAAAATAGTATGATATCAAATAAAAAATTATATAAAAAATAAGAATACACCATTCTAAAAAATATATCTAATATGAAATAAAACAATGGCTCAATTAATTATTTATAAATTGTGATGTTATTCTAACTTAATATGAAAATATCAATAATTTGGACAATAAGAACTATAAACACACTATTTAATCACATTTGTATCTCGTTCAATTCAACTATTTTATTGGATATATTTCAGGTACAGGTCCTTTTCGGTTTTAGGTTCGAATTATTCAATTAAAGGTCTTGTTGGGGTTTGGCTCTTTTTGGGTCTGACATTTTTCGTTCTGTTGGGGCATTTTTTTTCTTCAATCAAGAGTCTTTTTCAATTTTGAGTCATTGATTGGATATCAAAATTCAAACCTCCATCCGAATTTGATCCCAATATGTATTTTTGGATATATAGGTTTGAGTATATTTTTCTAGGTCTTTCTTGAACAAAAAATAAAATAAAAAGGAAATTAATGCATAATGCACTGAACCGGCAAAACAACATCTCTAGGTGTAGTTGGGGGAAGAAGTTCTAGTGCCAGAGTCAATCCAAAAGTATTCGATTTTAGTATAGAGAGTTGATTTGAAAAAAAATAGAATTAATAACTTGGTATTTATGGGGGTTGATCCCCGAGAGATCTCCCGATCATGCTGGGACAAATATGCACTTTCCGTGTAGGAATAAGTATCTTACCATAATAGAGTTACCATACATTCAGTATACCATAATTGTACCTAGAAAAGAGTTATGATCAGAAGGTAGAATTGGATTTGGAGTCTTTCCTTTAGTTGTTGGGCTATGGCCCAACATAATGTAATGATATAACCTTTTGTCCAAATGAAGATTAGTAGCATGGCCTTCGACCAGAGGGGAAGTTTCAGACTCTACCTTTACCAATGGACTTCAGCAAGGATCATCAGCTCTCTCTTGTATCAATATTCGAAAGTCATGCATCGTGGGTGATCTTCAGTATTTCTTATTTCTAGAGTTCCTGCCAGTAGGGATGGCAATGGGGCTGGTGGGTACTGATTATTGATCTTCTCCTAAAAGCATGTGTTAACTAATGCATTTAGCACATTTGTTAGTATGTTTAGGTTGGTTGGTTGCTAGGTTTAGTCGGGTTTACATTACAAGGGGTTTAGATATCCATTATTTTTTTTCTTGTTTAAATCCTTAGTTTTGTAGACTTATTAGACATAATGGATGTTTTGTCCTTACGAGCATATCTAGATCTTGTTTTGTAAGCTTATTTGTTAGATTGCTCTTAAGAACTTCAGCGTAGATTATAGAAGGCCATCTGCAAAGGTGGTGGTAGATAGTAGAAGGTCATTTGCAAGGATGGTAGTAGACATAAGACCACGAGTCAAAATGTGGTAGTAGATGGAATCGATCTTAGGAGAGAAAGTTGTCAAAGTTCAACAAGGGAATAACTGGCACGGCCGTGTGATACTACACGGGTCGTGTCATCCAAATATGATGGTGTCTAGGTGCCCTGGCACGGGCTGCAAAGAACTGCACGACATGTGCTATTCAAGGGAGCCTCGTGTGGCTAAGTATGGGTACGGGCCACGCCATATTGCACGGCATGGCCCGTGCAAACCCAAGTTCAATGATGAGAAGACCAGCTCACATCCATGAAGATTTGCGCACCCACACCATCAGTTTCCTAGAAATCAACTCCCAGCCGGAGGCCCGCACGGTTATACACAGCCCACATCATTCAGAAGGTGAAATCAAGCTTCCATCCAACGGCCGGTGAGGATATACAGGACTTGTGCCGTTCAACAATTCAGAAAGTGTTCCCATCCGGCGGCCCACGAGGATACGTGCAACCGTGCTCCCAGAAAGGCCGGAGATTAGCACCTAGTCGACTGCCCGTGCTGTATTACACGAACTGTATGCTATAGTATGGCATGTTCCAGTCGATATATAGGGTTTTAGTTGCCCTTATTGGGCCTCTTTAAGGCCCAATTTTTTTCTACTATATGTATGAGCCTATGTCTACTAGGATTTAATTTGGCTAGTTTATTTTCATTTTCCTAGTTTTTCCTAAGAGTAGGTAGAGAGAGAAAATGACTAACCCTTCTCTCTTAGTTTATTTTCTCCTTGTTTTTCCCAAGGACATTGAATCCAATGGATCAATTGGGTTTAATTCTTAGGGATTAGTGATTTAGCTTGGGGATTGATATTTGTATTCATGACTTGGTAGTTGTTTTGTGAGATTCTAAAATCCCCTTATCCTTTAATGCTTATGAATATTATGTTGACTTGTGCTTTTATATTCTTGTTAAATGCATGATTGATATTTCTATGTTAGAATACACCTTAGTTTTATTTCTTGTATGGCGCATTATTGTTGTCCCCTTGGGATTGCCACTAGGGTAATATGGGGAGTGAGAGTCTGTGATCACGTGGGTGTATGCATGTGGGTCGCGAGTCACCATTTCGATGACCATACACTAGTTTAAGATGGACTGAAGCCCGATAGGTTACGGATAAAGATAGTTTAGTAGCAACTAGAGTTGACGTAATTCGACCTATGTCGTTGAAATCCTAGAGTCACCATAAGGTGTCAATCCCTTTGACTCTATAGGCCTTGGGATAAGCATTCATAGTGGAGTGTCCGGGACGTAATTTTATGGGGAAGAACAGATATGCATAACATGCAGGGCCGTAGTTGCACGTCCCTAACTACGGAGGCAGTGCCGATAGAAGAAAACGAGAGCACCCTTGTGTAACAGACTGGGGGGGAGAGTGTTAACTATCGATCACACTATGTGACATAAGTATTAGGATATGTTTATACATCTTGTACTTGATTGAATCTAAGATCGAAATATACTACATGCACTAAAAGAAAAATGATCTATTACTTCGTCCCTTTTACCTTGGTTTTTGCGTTTAGGTCAAATAACAAAGTAAAAAGTTCTTTTACCTCGGTAATTTTAATTTTTGAAGTAAATAATTTTTTACCTCAGTTAAAAAGTAGCAAAGGTAAATAATATGTATTTTTACCTCGGTTACTATTTTAACCAAACTAAAATGTCAAAGAATCAAAGTAAATTATCCTACCGAATAGTGTGCAATGTCGCATATGTTGTTTAAAAAGTCCTGCCGAAGTCGTATTATAAGTCATTTTCACCGACATGTTATGCGATTGGCGACCGACGTCGCAGTTATGTAAATGATAAACAATGTAGAGGTTATAGTGGGAAAAGGTTGAATTTAAAAAAAGAGAAGTATTATTTAAATATTTTTAAAAGTGAGTTTTGTTATGTTACGATTGAAAAAGGTGGAATAAGAGGGAAAAACATGACATGAAACAAGTAAATAATTAACGGTGGTAGAAAAGAAGAAGAAAATAAAGCTAAGGTCATACGTTTTTCCTCATTTTGGCATCTCTCTTTCCTCCCAATGTCTCATCATCCACATTCCACTCCACTTCACTCATACCAAATCGATTCCTTCACGCAGTAAGTTCCCATGCCTTTTATGCTTGATTGATATTTTAGTTTTGTTTTACCTCGGTTACCTTTGATAGGTTATAGTTGTTTGAAAGTGATTGACTTCGTTCTACAAAGTGTTTGTTCAATGGTTTTTGAAATGATTGTAGAAAATGTTGTTGAATAGTACGGTTGAAAATTGTTTTTAAACTCATGCACAGTTCAAATCGTACATACAATTAATTACATATTATTCAAATAAGGTAGTTAAATTATTAGAAAAACCGTACTGGTCATGAAAATATCCTTACAATTACTGCATAAATTCGATTAATAATTGTTTTCATTCCAACAAAACATAATTTTTTTCAATCAGCTCGTATTATGATGACCTTGAAGACAATCGACCCCTAGCTTCTATGACCTCTAAGAGCAAGATGTCCCCAATGCGTGGGAGGTTGCTGGAAAAGAACTCGCCACAACCCTTTGGGGACATGGCCATGATCTTCCCATTCTCGAGCAGTTCATGCGCCACTCTTTACTGTAGCACCTCAACACTACAAGGGTCTTGTCATTCAGCAGTAGTGGTACAATTTCCCTCGAGATGTACTAAGTCACCAAAAAAATTATTCATTACAAATATTTATGTACTATATATGTATGTACAAGCAATTCGCAACAAATAATATTAATTTCAATCGACTTACCAAAGTTAGGGTTTTCCCGGAATTTTGATGCTTCATAGTGCACTAGAAACGTGAGCTATTAATCGACATTGTATGTTGTTCAAGGTCAAAGAAAACAAGCTCCGGATTGCTCCGTTGTGCGGAAAAATGTACAAAAAAATATTAGTTGTTATAAAGTGTGAAGATGTGTTAGTAAATATATATGTAAATCGGTAAAAAAAATGAAAAAAGGGCGTTTAGACGATCCTTTGCTAGGCATTAGTCCTGCATCAAAAGTGAAATTCTTAAGTGGGAACTAGCCTATGAAATGCAAGGTACGAAGTTGGCCTTGCGTTGCAGGTACATGTCGGTCCAAACCAGTGGTTTGGTTGACATGTACTAGATACATCGTTAAGTGGTCAGTAAAACCGAACACATGACCAACACAAGAATGAGGTCGCATATGCATTTTCAAAGTAAACTTAAATTCCATAAATGCGACATCAGTAACAATTTGATCAAATCGACGGTCAGACCGACAAAGCTTTGACGTCTCATACTGAAGAACATGCTACCAAAAATAAGAATGTCTGACACCATGGTTATTAGAGGAAGCTACGGGAAGAAACACATAAACCCATAAAAATGAAGTTTTAACAACATAAAATTTAAACAAAAAACCCTTTGGAGACATACCAAAACATAGTACCTACGTTTACAACCAAGGAAAATTTACACTCTAAAATATCCGAGTAAATACTAGAAAACCAAAAAAACATAACACGTTCACAAACCACAGATCGAACAATGTAAAGTAGCAATTAAAAAAATTAGGTGTTAAACAATTAGAAAAACCATACCTTTTTCCAAGATAGTAGAGAAGGGAGGGGGGAGACCATTGAAATTCGCAAGAAACTTGTGAAGAGAAACTTGAACTGATTTTTTTGGATCCCTATGGTTATACCCATTTTGGAACAACGTCGTTTTGGACCATTGTGAAATCTGTCTCACATTGTACGACTTTGCACGAATGTCGGTTAAGGCGACATGGTGTCGACTCCTGAACGACATCGCATGTTTATATGGGCCTAACAATTTGCGCCCCCATCCATCCGATCAACAGTTCAAATTTATTAAAAAGATTTGGTCGCAACAAATATTTGCTAGTTGCAGAATAATTGAAATAAATTATTCATTACACACAAGTATTTTATAGTTTTCTGAATGATCGTAATATTAATGCTTTGTTCTTATTTTAGGTTAAATATTTATGATTCAATAACATTAACTAAATAGATTATAAAATAGAGATTTCAGATATAAAATACGTGATAATAAATATTCCTCCAAATACAAATTAATTTGTTTCAAATAAATGATCTTTTCAATTCCAAACTAAACTACTGAAATCTGGGGGGAAGAACGATAACATTAAAAATTACGAGCCCAACACCATTTAGTAGCTCGAAGTAGAGCGTGTCCCCAACCCTGAGTTCTCCAGCATCAAGAAACATGCAAAAACCTTTCAGCGTCAGAGTCTTGAGCCTCATATTCCCCGAGTAGTGCTTGTGATACTCCCTCATGTTGCACCTGAGCACAACACGCAACTTGTACGGAGGTAGGAGCTCCACAATCTGACTAGGGACATACTGAATTATAAACAAAAACCACATGTAGTACATATAAAGTAATCTATAGGATAAGTTTATTGAAAATAAAACACATGTGTAACATGGAGGACTTACCAGAATTGGAATTGACCTGAAGTTCGTATGGGTCAGAGTGCGGACAAAATGCAGAATGATATGGCTAAATGTAGTCCGTGAACGGTCATCATTCGAATCATTATGGATCTGTATTGGTCAACATAATTATTAAAAATTACATTACAATATAAGTAATAAAATAAAAGGCAATTTAAATCTAAACAAAAAAATGCTCACATCATCGGGGAATGGCTTGAACCAACATTGTTAACCATGATTCCTGTAATTCATATTGTTAGGGATATTGAATATTATAATAGATAGGAAATGGTTCGATATAAATAAATTCAATTTATCTTTTTAGTTGCTCGGGCTTTGCACATACAATATTTTTAATTTTTTAATCAACTCAAAGCAACGTCGCTCAACCTTCGGTATAACCCATTGGTTAACCGAGGAGGGTGCTACGTCACATTCAATATGAACTAACAAAAACATGAATGCGAGACATTGCACAATGGTCGCTTCAACAGAAGGAGGATCGACAGACAAGCAACGTCTCATTCAAGCACAACATATAGACTAACAACAACATTAAACGAGCAAAAAGAGAGATCCTAAACCCAAAAATTGGGGCACGTTAATGGGGGAAAACATAAAACTCAAATTCTAACACCCTATAACCTAATCCATAGAAACTTCAAAACATAAAACAAATAACACATTCATACACCACATACAAAACAATTTCAATTATAAATTCAAAGACAAAAGTAATATAACCATACGTAGCTAGAAACCATACCTTTAAGAAGATGGGCAGGGGGACTGTTGAAATTCGAGGGAAAGTTGAATTTTTGAAGTGATATATGAGTTGGGTTCCATATATATAGTCATTACGAAGTGTTGTGAATTCTGCTTCAGCCTTTGTGACGTCGCACACAAGTCAAACATATTAACGATGTTGGTGTGACGTCGACAATCTAAATGCGGGCCTCACCATTTTAGCCCACTAGAAAAGCAATGGGCATGTGCATGACCAATTGCATGTGTGACACATGTAAATCGTGTTTAGTGACATATGACCTACATATTACCGACGTCGGCTGGACTTCAATTGGGCCTCACCATTTCAACCCACTAGTATAGAAACTAGGCTCATGTTTGACCAAAACGAACATAATTGACCTTAATAATAGTGTATTATATACCACTAATTGAAATTTATAAATTTCCATGAACTTGGGTAACATCCGGTTTGATCGGAATCGATTTTAACACAACCGGTAAACTTTTCAGTTTTTACACTTAGGTCCATCCATGATGGTTAACGAAAAAATGCAATATTGGAGATACCCAATCATCTATATCATGTTGTTCCAATTTAGGTATCAAGGAACCGGGGTACTATTCCCTCATTTTTATTAGTATTCCATTAATACCCTTAAAGTGAGCATTATTAATTAGAACAATAATTTCCACCACATAGAATCACATGAAATTTCATGTTCTTGGTTTTTTATGAAATAAAAAGGTGATAAAATTCCGTCCATCAAATTTTGAAAATCGCTTGTACGTGGTCTAGAGTAAATTGTAGATGATTACTTATAAGTATGCAATGGTCATTCGGGAAGAACGTGTAGAAGTCCATGTGGGAATAAGACTTATTTTTTTACAACCATCGGCTAGTCTAAGTTCAACTGTGGGCACAAAGCTTTTTTTTAGGACGATCGTAATCAAGTTTGGGACTGCCGGTGTACTTTTCAATTTTTGCACTTAGGTCCCTCCAACATAGGGGTAGAAGTCGAAATGCAAAATTAGAGATAACATTATCTAATTCACCAAGTCATGAGCACGATGCTCTGATTTGGTCAAGCACGAGACCAAAATCTTCTCAGATATTGTATGGCAAAACTTTGTGATAATTACAATATGATCCAAACTTCCTTGCATGTTCACTACCCTTCAAAACTCTGCACCCAAATGTTGGGACACATATGTGATATGGAGATTATGTGTACTGTCTAAGAGAGGCACGAACCGAGGTAACCGTCCATCTTTTTTGTTAGCATTCCATTAATACCCTTACTATAAGCATTATGAAAACGATAATTTACATCACATAGAATCACATGAAATTTATATTCTTGGTTTTGAGTAAAGTGCTAAAATAACCTCGGCTTTAGGCTGAAAGTGGAAATATAACCCTACAATCTCAGAAAGTGCCAATATAACCCTTGACCATTTTAACCGTTTGGTCAACCAGTTTACTCCCAAAATAGTGTGAAATTACCGTTTTACCCTTTCAGTTTTAAAAAGAACACCAAAAATATGGAATGACTTCCTTGACCCTCACCTAATTTCTCATTTTGTCCTTATTTTTTCTTTCTATTCTCCATATTTGCCCAGAAGTTGTTCCCGCTTCTATCGTTTTCCACTTTATTCCGCTCGAAGCTTGTAAATCGAGGCATCAGTTTGAGTCGAATCGCTCACCATTCTTGTTTGTCCTTATGAAGTCGTCCCTGTACTGTTGTTTGCCTCTCTGAAGCCGTCAGCGGAGTTCGTGGTTTTCAACAATTCACGATAGGCTTACCCCTTAAAACAAAGCCTCTCCGGAAATTGTAATTTCATGTTAAAATTTGTTAGATTTCGGCTCGGTTGTCCCTCTGATCATCATTATTGTGTTTGTTTGGTTCAATGTTTCAAATTTAGGGGTAAAGGGCGCTTTTGGAGGTGAACTTCCTAGGATTTTTTCTACTTTTTATAAATTTTGCTTGTTTTATTATGTATGTGATGGTTAAGTTGTTATGGTTTGTGTTGGTTGTTTTTTAGGCCTGTTTATGGTGTTAAATTGGGACTGGTTGTGGAGTCCTATAATGGAGGGGTTTTATTTTTGGCTGAGGTACTGTCATAACAGGGGAGGTTTTTTGATTTTTTTTTGCGGTGTTACGAATGGTTGTAATTGTTAAATTGGGACTGGTTGTGGAGTCCTAAAATGGAGGGGTTTTATTTTTGGCTGAGGTACTGTCATAACAGGGGAGGGTTTTTGAAAATTTTTACGGTGTTACGAATGGTTGTAATGTTGCTGTGGATTTATTTTGTTGTTTTTAGGATGTAGCTGTTGTAATTTTCTGGGATTTTTTTGGCTAAAGTTTCAGTGTTGATGCTGTCATTGATGTCCTATTTTTCCATATGAAATGATGCAGTATTGATACTGTCAATGATGTTCTGTTTTTCCATATGAAACGATGAAGTATTGATGTTCTGTTTTTCAATGTTGATGATGTTTTTCCATATGTTCTGTCAATGATGTAATGCACTACTGGCGCCGCCCGAGACGGAATTCAAGGCAGCAAGAGTGTCGGACTTTCACCGGCGACGAGCGATGGAGTGGAAGTGGAAGCGCAAATTGAACTTCACCGGCGGGTTTGAATAACACAAAAATGGGTTCCATATATAAGAGAGGAAGTCAACAAACATGGGTCAAACAAATCTAAGGGCTATTTCTGGAATCAAAAATCATATTTTAGCTCGAGGGTATTTTAGTCATTTCCTTTCCTTCTCTTCACCAGAATTTAAACGCTCAACCCCTAAAATATAGATTTTGTGTATATCAGCACAATTTTGTGAAAACTAAGGGTTAAATTGGCACATACAATAAAAATCCAGGGTTATATTGGCACTTTCTGAGATTGCAAGGTTATATTGGCACTTTCAGCCTAAAGTCAGGGTTAGAAATGTAAATAGTCCCTTGGTTTTTATGAAATAAAAAAGTGATAAAATTCCGTCCATCAAATTTTAAAAATTGCTAGTACGTTAGGATATAACGTGTGGAAGTCCATGTGGGAATAAGACCAGTTTCGTTATTACCATCGGTTAGTATAAGTTCGACTGTGGGTTACAAAGTTTTTATGGGACGATTGTGATCGAGTTTGGGACTGCCGGTGTACTTTTCAATTTTTTCACTTACGTCCCTCCAACATAGTGATTGAAGTCCAAATGCAAAATTGCAGATAACATTTTGTTATTCAAATTTACTATCAATGTTGTTCCTATTTGGAATGAACGAGTAACATGGGGTATTTTATGACACTTAAAAAAATTAGACTTTGGCCCATATGAACGACGTTGCACATGCATTGCCTAGAACGAACCAGTCAACGATACGTCGGTCGACCTGGAATTTCATATCAGCGTCGGTCAACCTGGAATTTCCAGCGAGAACCAAAAATTTGAGATGAAATTTTGAACCAAAATTTCCCCCAACCCCATTTCATATCAATAACATTCAGCACCAACACCCATTTCCCATCTCCAACACATTTCCTTCTAGAAAAAAGTGCATTTATACCCTCCAGTTCAACTGTTTGTGCACTTTTACCCTCCAGCTTTTCAAAAGTGCATTTG
>JAULKK010122504.1:0-17168 GCA_032355705.1 Rubia peregrina | reverse complement strand
CCTATGGAGTTTAATGTTGTTGGGCGGGGGCGGGTCAGTGGGAGCAAGATTGGATTCTTACTCCTTTATGTCGATGACATTGGAACTAACTAACCAAAGTTGGAGTCTCTAAAAACATAGTTTGAAAAGTGTTTTACGATGAATGACATAGAAGTGCCAAAGTACATGTTGGGCATCAAGTTCTACACAGGTAGATCAAAGTGGATGATTGAACTTAGACAAATCACTTACTAGGCAACGTGTTTGATATTTTTGATACGAAAGATCGTAAAACATTTTCTTTCCATGATTCATGGAATGACTCTTAGAAAGACTTGGTGTTTATCGAAACCCTAAACCTTACGTCTGCCAGGGTTTTAAGTTTTTGCTCATTTTAGACTTTTAAGAGTAAGGTAAAGAAAGAAAGAAGATCTTCCTTCTCTCTTAAAATATTTTCTCTTCTTCTCTTTATTTTTCTTTTGCCCAAAGGCATTTAATCTACTAAAATATTTGGGCTCAATGCTTAGGGAGTAGTTATTTAACTTGGGTTTGTATATATTCTCATGATTTTATGTTTTTTTGTGAGATTCCTTAGAGCTACCTATTTCTATGTGTTTATGATTATTATGTTTGCTTGTTCTTATTGTTCTTATTAATTGCATGATTGTCACTCTAATATTTGCACATAAAGTAGTTTACTTTCATGTTGGCGCACTAATTGATATGCTCCGGGAAAGGAAACCTAGATGTGCTTTGGGTAACGATACTCTGGGATCATATGGGTGTGTGCATGTGGGTCACCGACTCAACGTTACGATTGATCATTCACTAGTCTTAGGCAGAAAATTTGCTTGAAGGGTTATGGATAGAGATAACAATAGTAGCAAAGTAGGGTTAGCAACCCTAGATCCCTCGATAAGGTGCTTCACCCCCTTTGCACTTGTAGGTATGTGGAGAAATATTCGTAGTGTAGTGCCCAATACGTAATTGTACGGGAGATATTTAGATATAAATAATGGGCAGGACTATTGTTGCACTACCCTATTTACGGAGGCTCTGCCGATGGAAGATTACATGTGTACCCTACGTGACATGTATGGGAAAGTGTTGACTATCGACCACACCATGTTTCATAAGGACTAGAATATGCTTGTACATCTTGTATGTGATTCAATCGAAGATCTCTTATTCATATGCAATAGGGTCTATCATGTATGTTTTGATATGGATTCGCAGTTATATCTCGTATGCTTAGTGTATGACGATGAGATGTAAAATAGAATAATGTGAGGCATATTGGTGTGCGGTCAAGGAAATGTTTTTGGAGAAAAAATAAATTCCCAGGTCTGTAGTGAAAATGAATTAGTTGTGAAAAAATATTTGTAATTTTTTTGATTTTACAACTAAAGATGAGTACATTGCTACTTTAGAAGGTGCATAAGAAGATGTTTGAATTAGGAAATTCATTAATGAACTTGATGTTGTCCAAGTCTTTGCTGACTCCGTGAGTCTCTGTTGAGATAATGGTAGAGTAATTGTTTAAGAAAAATGAGGCAAGGGAACCCAATGTGTTCAAATTTGTCCATTGAAATTTTGTACTCTTAGAGAATATGTCGAAAATGGTGAAGTTGTTAGATGCAAGTGAGAAAGAATGATAAATTCTTAATCCAGAATCTAAACCTCTTCCACAACTGGAGCCTAGGGCTAACACATTTGTGATAGGAATGTTGCACTTTGGATTGTGGTTGTGATATTCGTGATGTTCTAGTTATAATAATTTTGTGATTTTAGACATTAAAGATTGAACTGTTTAACATATTATGAAATTATCATTTCATATTCATTTAAATTGGTTGAGTGTTGAATGAAAGTCCAAAATAAATTTACATATCCAAGTAGGTTATGAAGAATATATCTTGGATAATGAAACCATATTTAGTGAACTGGAGCGTACGATTGCTTATCTCCATACTTTAGGTCATTGAGAGTGGACAATCATGACTGAAGAAAACTAGTTTGCAAGTTGTTTCACTAAGCTATTTCATGGGCTGAAGGATGTGGGATGTCATGAATTGATTGCATAGATGCAAGTTGGGAACTTTTAATGGACAGGCACGCCTTGAGAATAAATTAATATATTCATATTGTCATAACTACGTCTCACTGTCTATAGGATTTTATTCCTCATACCTGAGTAACTCAGTGTTTGGTTGCTTGTGTATTTGATCAGCACCTAAAAGCATGTGTTAACCAATGCAGTTGACACGCTTGTTAGTATGTTTTGGTTAGTTTATTGGTAGGTTTAATTTGGTTTACACTACAAGGGGTTTGGATAGAGTTATTTTATTTTCTCGTCCAAATCCTCAGTTTTGTAGATTTATTTACACCTAATGCACACTATATCCTTACGATAATCTAGATCTTGTTTTGTGAGTTTATTTGTTAGATTTCTCGTAAGCACTTTAGCGCAGATTTTAGAAAGCCATTCGCTGGGATGGTAGTAGATAGACAGAAGGCCATGAGTCAAAAGGTGGTAGTAGATTGAATCGCACCAAGAGGAGAAAAGAAGTCGAAGCTCAAACAAGTAAAGAACTTGCACGACCGTGCCAGCTAAAATAGATGGTGCCAAAGGATCATTGTACGAGCCACAGGGAACTACAGGGCCTATGCCTTTCAAAGGCGTCATGCAGCTAAGTATGAAGCAAAGGTCATTCCATATTGCACAACCTATGCCCCTTGATGTTGAAGCTAAGACCAGCCCACTTCCAATGAATATTTGCACAAGTGTGTCATTCGTTGCAAAGAAATTGACTCCTAGATGGTGACCTTTGATGTTTTGTATAGGTCGCGCCACTCAGAAGGTGAAACTAAGCATCTAGCCGGCAGCCTGTGAGGACTATCACTCTAGAGACAGAACCAAGGGGACATGAATGTTTGGCACCCACACAATCGATGATGACCTGCTATCGATTCAACCGATATCTGTGACATGAATGTTTGGCATTGACACATTCGACTTTGGTCATGTTTATGCGAGATGTCGATCGTTATAATTATTTTATTATTTTATCATCAATGGAACAATTATTTAATCGTCGATGATACAATTAATGGTTGTACTGCAGAGAATATTTAATTCATTTTCAATCAAAGAAAAATGTGAGATCCTGGCAAAACAATCACTACAAAAAATATTAAAAACTTATTATACATATTACTAAAATTAAATCAACCGTCTCTCTGTTATTGGAAGCCAATCTCCATAAATACTTTTCTAGTCCATTGATAGTAATTTGATGATCAACTTAAATTCGTTTAAACTCCAAGGATAATTCTCTCTGTCATGTTACTACAATTTTTAAAAAAACATAGTTTATGTTGGAAATAGGCAGTTACTCTCCAAGAACCCTAGTTTGCTCTTTCTTTTAATTTTTTTCTTCCTTTCTTCTCTATGATTTCTTATGATTTGTAGGTAGATTAGTACTAGTAAAACTCTTCTCTTAAGAGTAATTGATTGAGACTTCCAAGAGTAATGTGATATCTTTAGGCTTCGATCGCATAAAGGAATCATTGATGATGTTTACAAATAGTTGTTGAACACTATTGTAGATTACGCTTATGAAGAATGAAATATTTGTTCTCAAAATGCAAGGTGTATATAGCATTCACAATAGGTACTCAAGATGAATAAATGGGTGATTGTTTCTATAAATTATAAGAGGATTGGAAGTGTGATAAGACGTCAAATACATGTATTTTCCGAAGCATTTAACAACTCTTTTATTATATTTTGTGTGGTAGATTTCTATATTTAGGTAGTTTACATTTTAAGGGGTTTAAATGACCATTCATCATTTCTATATCTAAATCGCTCATTTGGTAGCCTACTTTAGGTTTAATTGAATTTATGTCCCTTTGAGCATCTATATCCATTTTTGTGAGCTTTACTTATAGATTGCAGGTAGGCACTGTAGAATTTTTTTAGAAGTCAATTTGCAAGAATGGTTGTAGATAGTTGAAGGAAATTCGCAAGGATCGTATAAGACTAAAGCCCAAAAGCCAAACACGTGGTAGTATATGGTTGCACCAAAGAAAAAAAAGCTAAGTTTGGAATAATTGAAGACTACAATGGCCGGTGTAGATTTGCACAACCCGTGCCATGCCCCGTGCCGAGAATTTGAAGTGCATATCATAGGCCGTACAAGCCTGCAAGGCCCGCACACTCAGAATGAGGGAATCATGGGTCCAGACCGCGAGACGTGCAATAGTACATGTCCTGCATCCAGACCACGAGAAATGAAAATTTCCATGTCCTGCACCCTCTGAACAGTCCTAGAACACTTTTGAATAAGTCATGCGGTGTGGGTTGTGCATTATTGCATGGCCAGTACCCCCGCAGCTGTTAGGGTTTCCTAGCTTTTGGCATTTTCTAAGGTTGAATCCTACCTACTATATTAACCACCTTTATTCTTCCAGGGTTTAACAACCACTTCATTATTATTATTCTAGTGGTAGGAATATGGAGGCTATCTCCTCTCTTCATTTATATCTTTAGTTTTTTCCTTATGGCATTAAATTCAATAATTTCTTTGGATCTAATGTCTCTGGAATAGATATTTTCTTGTGTAATATTTGTATGCATGACCTGATTTTCTAGTCTGTAGCGACTAGGGTCGTAGCAACCCTAGAGTCATCACAAGATGCCAATTCCTTTACCTCACCAGGCCTAGTGTTTTTTTATCAATAGTGAAGTTCCCAGAACGTGTTTTCCTTTCTCTCGTATCTAACAGTGTGACCTACGCAAGGCTACGATCCCATAAAAAAGGGCTCATTAGTGATCTGCACCTAAAAACATGCGTTAACTAATGTATTTAGAACATTTCCTAGTTTGTTTTGGATGGGTTATTTCTAGATTTAGTTGGGTTTACATCGCAAGGGGTTTAGATAGCCTTTGTTGGATTTCTTGTCTGTATCCTTAGTTTTGTAGATTTATTTAGACCTAATGGATGCTATGTCCTTATAAGCATCTAGATCCTTTTTTGTGAGCTTCATTTTAGATAAATTGTAAACACATCAGAGTAGAATGCCATTCGCAAGAATGGTAGTAAATAGTATAAGGCCATTAGGAAGAATGATAGTGGGCCGAAGGATTCTTTCGGGCACATAGAGGAAGAATTTGTGCAAGAGTACCACAATAGTCTAACCAGTGTTGCAGTACATCCTGCGACTCTTGTCCATGTGAGTATTCTTCCATAGAGATATCTCATAGTGCTCCAGTGTGGACGTCATTGTCATTTAGGCGATGACTCCAGATGGGAATTTCTACCCCATTATGGTAGGGGCCTTCGTGGAAGAATTCTTGGTTGTGGGAAAAAAATAAAGGTGTCAAGATACCAATGGGAGGCATGGTTGAACTCTTAGCCAAGCACTTGGGTCATTTGGTTTATTCTCCATTCGCATTGGCGAACTTAGGTCATTTGAGGACAAGGTACACTATAGAAAAGTTGGCATGGGTATCAATGATTTCTATCACAACCTCATAGGACCATTTCATTTGATTGTAAGGTGGCACTACAATTTGCAGCTTCATAATTCCTCCACAACTAGAGCGCACCACTATTAACCAAGACACTCGATTGGTGGACTTTGTTCTAGCACCTGATCAATGTTTTGAGAAAGAATTCTAAATATTCTCATCAAGCCTAGACATTGACATTATGGAAGAGGATAGTGAGACTCCATAAAGGGCACCACCTAGCAGTACTCACCTACCCGCAAACTTCCTCGACTAGATGTGCACTTTTGGGGAACAACTTACGGGTTCTACCCAAATTGTGCAAGAGGTCAATCATGTGGTAGGAGGGATTAGTTTACAATTGGAGGAGTTATGGACTAGGTTAGACTATATGGAGGGCACCATGCATGTTTGGAAATCACTTTAGACTCCATCGAGTGGGAAGTGAAGGAGAAGTTTGCTATTGCAGATCAGAGGGCGGATTTCCAACAGGAAGCTATCGGGAAATTGATCGAGAAATTCTATATCTAGAAGCTTGCTTGTTTTGGGGATGTTGTTCCTATCGAGAGGCTGGAAATGAGACATTAAGAAAGGATGTGGAGATGGGAGACAAGGCACTTGAGGGAGGACCCTTCGGGGTCACATAAATGACATCAATTGTTTTATTGCATTGGGGAAATACAAAGTTCAAGTGTGGGGAGGGAGTAGTGAAATACTTAGAAGTTTTTTCTTGAGATTTCTTTGTATTCTTGATGTCATTTTGTATGGGGGTGTTTTGGATGCACTTTGGTGGTGTGCTTTGATCTTCAAAGTTGATCTTTAAGGTGTTATCTTCTTGTTTTTGGGGTGTAACGGGAGATTTTTTTGGGGTGTGATTTTTTATTTTCTTATCATCATGCAGTATGAAGCCCACCTTTGGGGAATTTGTGCTACACACAATTTTTTTGAAAAAAAAATAGATACCTACTAAGTCAGAAACCCAAAATAGTGAATTAGGAAACAGTGAGAGATAGCCCGGCTAGGTCAAAAGACCTAGGAAAAAAATGAGAGGCAAGGGCCGGCTAGGTTGAAAACCTAGGCAAAAATAAGACGTTGGTGTGGGAAAAAGTGAGTTGCGAGCTCAACATTTATGAATGCGAGGATGAAAACCCTAAAGGGCTCCTAGGAAAAATGAGAGAAATTGAGAGAGAAAAAACTTCAAAATGGGAACATCTCATGGATTGTCCTTCAGGGCTTCTTTCGGTAAAGTAAGTTTGCCTTAACACTTATCACATACACTTTGCCTTTTTGTTGCATTGAATTTTGGTGGATAGATTACTTTAGCATCTTCGGGGAGAGTGAGAGTTGTGAGATTCTTAAAATCATTAGGGGAACTAGGAAAGCTTAGGAATTAGTTGAATGTATTGGTTAACTTATCTTTGCATGCTACATTCGTCTTGGATCTTTTCACATTTTTGTTTACTCGAGGACGAGTAAAGGGTTAAGTGTGGGGGGGGGATAGAAGTGCACCATATTGCATGCGTTAACCAATGAATTTAACATATATTTTTTTATCATGCTTTGTTTAGTTGATTTCTAGTTTTAGTTAGGCTTACGTTACAAATGTTTTAAATGATCGTTGTTGGGTTTCTTATCTAAATCCTGAGTTTTGTAGACTTAATTGAATCTAATGGTCACTTTTTCCTCACGATCACCTAGATCTTCTTTTGTGAGATAATTAGTAGGTTGTTCGTGAAGACTTCGGCATTATTTTGTAGAAAATCATATGCGAGGGTGGTAGAAAATATTTGAAGACCAATCACAAGGATGGTAGAAGATATTTAAAGGTCATTCGCAACGTGGTAGTAGACAGAAGGCCACTGACCAAAAGTGTTGTTATAGAAGGAATTGATCATGAAAGAGGCAGAGTCGGAGTTTAACAATGTCAAAAATGGAAGGTGGCTTCAACTAGAACGAACCAACCGATCGACCAACCGGCCAACACCTATCGGCACCAGTAGAGACAAGGTTGCCCCCTCTACCATGAACCAACACATCTAGCACACCTCGTGCTAGATGCACCTAGTACAGATCATGTCTCCCATCATGGGCCGTGCCACACCCTTTCGGCACAAAATGTTTTTTATCAGCTGGCCCATGTCACCAAAATTTCCTGTGAAGCTAAGTATAGACATAGATCGTTCTCGTTCCCAAGGCCCATGTCGTTTCAACTCCAAAATGCAAAAACCAGCCCTTGGGGTTCGAAGAATGACATAGCCCACGCTGTGTAAATGATGAAGAAATGCTTCCAACTGAGTACCCATGCCAAATGACACATGGCACACAATTAAGAAGTTTAAAACAGAGGACCAGTCATCGGCCCAAGCCAAACACATCCTGCGAATCACGGGTCACCCTCTCAAGGAGTTAACCGTGAGGCCTAGCCATGCTAGAGTGTCACAACTACCACCTAGTTTCCATACACGTCACACTTAGCTTGGTTGCACCTAGCATACCTAGCCTTTAGAAAGGCGTGGACGAGTAAGCAGTGGAAATACACGAATTTGAAAAGGGAGCAAGGCATCACAACAAGCAACAAGAAATAAATACAAGGCCTGACAATTGAGGAGCGAATGCCCAATTTCAATATACTACAAAAGGTAACCGAATGCGGGTAGCTCAGTACTCCACATATATAGTGTACAGAAGCAATTACAAGTTCTAGGTACAAGAACAAAATGAAGGAAAACTAAAATAAGGGCACGCGGGTATGGTCCTCCAAGAAATAGCTAATTTAAGCTAATAGATAACTATTACAAGCAAAAGAGAAGACTTCAGGGACAAGGAGCTTGGGACATGTCTTCTCGGGCCATAACTTAACACATAGTGTACTGGCCTGGCAGGCGACGGAGCACTACACGCACGGTCATTGGGAGCACGTTGCAAGCGCAGAGGGGGCCATCACGAGTCTTGAGCCATTAGGTGGAAAGTGCTAGATGACCTAGAGACATGTGCATAGCGGTTTAGGTAAACAGGTTCACAGGCACGAGTTTGGTTGCACGGGACTGCAGCATGTTTGTGGCTCGCATGCGGGGATCGGGTTGTGTTGAGGTTGGGTGATAAACCTGACCTTTTAACTTACTCCCCCACTCAATTCGGCGAACGTCCTCAGAGCCATCAATTCTCCAAGGTGCTTTGCTACCCAAACTTTTCTCGTACACGTTTTCCCTAAGAAAGGGGTTGATTAATTTGTTGGCGCTGGTGTACTTTGATGTAGCCATGGTTCCTGGCTTCTCTTCATTTCCATTTTGAGCTGGCTTGATTTTATTGCACCCACTTCTTGATCAATGAAAGAATAAATTTCAAACTCTGGATGCCGTCCTGTATGCATCATCATTCGTTCACATTTTTGCCACCTACCTTGTGGAACAACAAGGGGTTGCTGATGTGAATGATGAATCGTCTTTCCCCGTCGAGGTCTACAAGATTTAGCTAGTTTAAAAAAATTGAAATGGGATGTTTGATGGGGTGCACCAGCCAGCAGATACATCTTTGGAATCCAGATCTTCTCGGTAACCGAAGAACGTTACCTATCCTCCTTGGTCTACAAATCTTCTGCTCTCGCAGCTGGGGAGCGACCCACACCATGCTCAACCTTCTGAATTTCTTCACAAAGATCATCAGATCCATTAGGAAAACCCATTGCTAGTGTAGACCCTGCTGATCCTTCAGTTATGCTCTTCCCGCCCCAATACACTGAACAGTGGTTCTCATCCTGTCTTAAGAACTGGACGAGCTGCAAAGTCGAGAGTTTATCTCCAGGTGATCTCTTTGCAGTATTTTTAACAGTTCTTGGATCGATGCCTAAGACATAAAGGAAATTGTTGAATAGGTATACGACCATCCGCATATCGCTCAGGAAATCCATTCTGATGACTAACCTAAAGTCATCCATTTTAACAACATGCATTGTGGTCTCTATGGTGCCGAACTTGACCAAGCATCGCCTCGCAATAGTTGGGCTTCACTGTTAACGGCTTTCATCTTGGCCACAACTTTCTCCGACTTAAGCCACAATCTTGATACTTCTATTTTGGAGACATACACATGGGCAGTTCTAGTGTTGGTTACCACTCGGATGGGTTTTCCATTCACTCGCAAGTCCACAATCATCAATGCTCCATCTTCTTGTCGCATCTGTTCACATGGACTATCTCATATTTTTCAATTTTTGGTGTGGCCTCTTGCACTCTGCTTGATTGAGCCGCAGCTCCTCTTTGTTCACACTGTAGCAACCACCCGGTTGATCTCAGGCTCCGTTAACATATTTAACGGCCCTGGCTCTATCGATCCCACTATGGAATTGCATTGCATATTTAATGCCCCATGGAGCATGGTTCTTCCTTTTCAGGCCCAGACTCATCAGCCGACTGCTCCTGAACTACCTCGCTCAGTGCCTCCCTAATTTATCTCGAGTCCTCGAGTAACGTAGCAGTTATTCTCTGCTCTATTGGACAATGAACATGGGAATGATTCTCTTCGTACGTCTTTCACACAAGCTGTGACTTTCCATTTTACCGTCTACCCTACATTGGTATGGACGAGATTGCACTAGCAGCACTGGGGCTTTCCTCATTCTTTCCCAAACTCGAATTGGGCCTATAACTACCTCCGTCGCTCGAGCTAGGTCTAAAGTTACTTCCTACCTTGAGAGAACTCGCACCCGCACCATTTCCCACCTTGGCAACAGTAGAATTGTCCACCTCCCTATCAACTCTTTACGATCCTCGACCTCCATAGTCACCAAGACTTACAATGAATGCCACCAATGAATTATGGTTAGTGCCCATGACTTTAATCCCTGGTTGAAGTCATGGAGTTTTTACTCCTTTTGAAGGTCAGGAAAGTCGAATATGAAACTCAACACGTATTCATTTACACTACCGGTGTACGTCATGGTTCTGAGTCCCAACAACACATGTTCCTTTACGTTGGTGGTAATGAATTGTTGCTTCCTTAAGCTTCAACTCTTCCCATGCGTCGATGGCTAAGTGACCATATTTTATCTTCGTTTATTGGGATCGCCACCACACCATTGCGCAACCATCTAAGTACATTATGGAAACAATGAATTTCTCAGCATCCAAATTTATTTTTGTCTCCTTAAATTATTGTTCCATCTCGTGCAAGAAGTTATCAAGCTCTCGCGCATCACATGCCCATCGTATTTCTTAGGCTCAAGGACATTCCTTCTGTGCACGACACGGACACCACAACCACCGCCCTAACCTTGGGATACTTTGGCCACAACTTGTATGAGTACGTGCACGTCTCCACCAAGCTGCTCAATGAGTTTTCTCATCTCCGCAATGTCTGACTCGCAAGACACTTAGGCTTTCCTCAGCTCAGCAATCTCCTCATCCTGACGGGTAACCTTCGCGTTGGCCACCTCAATGTGTCTACTGATAAAAGAAACATTCTATTCCATCTATTCCACATGGTCAGCTAGGCTATCAAACCCTTGTGCCTTACGAAAGAGAACTCTCCCAATTTTCTTCAACCGTTCAGAATTATTCAACATAGTGACACCCACTTTCACTATGCATCCATGGATTGCTTGAGCTCTGATACCAACTGTCACAGGTCACCCTCTCAAGGAGTTAACTGTGAGGCCAAGCTATGCTAGAGTGTCATGAGTACCGCCTAGTTTCCTCGCACGGTGCACTCAGCTTGGATGCTCCTAACACTAAGCATTTAGAGGGGCGTGGATGAGTTCGTCATTGAAATACACAAGTTTAAAAATGGAGCAAGGTTATACAACATGAAACAAGAAAGCAATATAAAGCCCGATAACTGGGGTGCAAATGACCATTTTTAATATATTGCAAGAAGGTAACCGGATGTGGGTAGCTTAGTACTGCACATATATGGTGTACAAAAGTAATTAAAAGTGTTAGGTACAAGAACAAAATGAAGGAAAACCAAAATAAGGGTGCGCAGGACTGGACCTCCGAGAACTAACTAAGTTAAGCTAATAGCTAACTATTACAATCAAAAGAGAAGACTTATGGGACAAGAAGCTTGGGACATTTCTTCGCGGGCCGTGATTCAACACTTTGTGTGCTGGCCTAACGGGCAAAAGAGAAGACTTCTTGGCAAGAATCGCCTCAGCATGAGGCTACAGGCTATGGAAAATTGGTCAGCCCATATCAGCACAAGGATATACGCCCTATGCCTGGGAATGTGGCTCGTACCAGCACGAGGCCACCCAAGTGGAAACATGGCAGGTTTGACACCGCGTGCCGTTTGCTACCGCTAGGGTTTTTGGCCTATTTTGGGCCTTTTCAATGGCCAATTTCCTACTAGCTTATGCTCATTTTTTCCTCATAAAAGTTGGGTAGAGAATAACAGACCTCTTCCTCCTCTCCGAAAATCTTTTCTCTTCTTCTCTTTATTTTTCTTTTGCCCAAAGGCATTCAATCAAATGAAATATTTTGGTTTAATGCTTAGGGAGTGGTTAATTAACTTGGGGTTTGTATTTATATTCATGATTTGGTGTTTATTTTGTGAGATTCCTTAGATCTACCTATTTCTATGTTTTTATGATTATTATGTTTTATTGTTCTTCTTGTTCTTATTAATTGCATGATTGTCACACTAAGATTGGCACACAACATGGTCTACTTTCACATTGGTGCACTTATGGATATCTCTCTAGGAAGGAAATCTAGTTGTGCTTTTGGTAACGATAGTCCGGAACCATATGGGTATGTGCATGTAGGTTGCCGAGTCAATGTTACGATTGATCATTCATTAATCTTAGCTGGAAAATTGGCTCAAAGGGTTAGCAACCCTAGAGCCATTGATAAGGTGCTTCACACTCTTTGACTTTGTAGGCCCGGGGAGAAGAATTCGTGGTGTAGTGCCTTATGCAGAATCGTACGGGTGAGAGTCAGATCTAGACAGAAGGTAGAACCATTGTTGCACTCCCCTAATTATGAAGGCGGTGATGATGGAATATTACATGTGCACCCTACGTGACTGGTATGTGGAAGTATTAACTATCGACCACACCATGTGTCATAAAGACTAGAATAGGATTCTACATCTTAAATGTGATTGAATTTAGGATCAAAATGTAGCACCGATCATGTTACGCGAATACTCCCCAAGTGATTGTTTATTCTCTTATGCTTTCTCATGCATGTAGTTGTTAGTAACACCCCAAAAAAAATTCATGTATTAATAATATTAGCTATTCCTAACACGTGTTCTGACTTATGACTCGATCGCAATTATGTGTAGTTAACTTTAGATGCCTAATACCTCTACGGGCAACCTCGGTCATACTGCTATCTACCCCACATGTAGCATCGTAGTTGGAACGAAAGCAACAATATAGAGTTCAATCTTTGAAACCCTCTCCCCTGGGTTTAGTAAGTGCATCTCTTGTGAAAAAGGTTTTGTGTTTACTAGTGACTCCGGGATAGGGCGAGTCAGTCTTCATCACGTATGCCTTCAAAAAAGTAATAGACATGGTCGCCTTCCTTGAATGGATGATAAGGACAACTAGCTAATAGACGCTTGAACCTATCCTAGTACTCAAGATATTTACGCTTTATGTCTATCCAGAGAAAAGAACCAATCCTTAGCCTCATCTCAAAGCGGAAAAAAATGGCCTGAGATTGTAGTTCTCTTCCGAGACCCCCTGTTGTTTCATATTTGTGGAATCCAAATGAAACTCCGATAGATGTTTGTTGGGATTCTCTCCACCCATCCCCTGGAAAGTAGGCAAGTATTGGATCATGTCACTCTTCAGCTCACAAGTGACATTAGGTGGAAAAAACATGTAGACTATGCAAAGGGCCTGATTCTCCAAATTGAAATTCCCTAACCATCTGGTTTTCTTCCACCAATACCCCTCTTTCTTCAACAAAAATGGTTGGCCCTTGTGGAATATCTCCTCTAGTTTTGCTCTCTAACCACCTGCATTTTTCGGTAGATAGTGTAAAGTTCTTAAGTTTGTAGTATGAGTATGTACCATAAACAAGAATCTAGACACTACTGGTCCCAAAAGAAAATACTAGCAAACAGATTAGAAGTAATAGGAATAAATTTAAGAAAATCTCAACACAATAACCAAGTAAAGTTACAAATTAAAAATAACAATAACTACTCTACCAACTAGTAATGTAAATTAACTATCAAATCTTTAAACTAGCATCGCTAATAAAGATGCCAAAAGTTAATCTGCACCCCGTGGGGTTGCTAGCAAACCAACCTTTTCATGGGAGATCAATTAACCTGCGGAGCGCTAGATGCTAAAATAGAGATTTATAACTCACTACCAACTATAGAGTAGTAAGTGGCAAGTTCGGTGATCTTCACCTAAATACATGATGGTTGGGCCATTGTTGCACTTCCCTAATTATGGAGACAGTGCAGATAGAAGGAAACGTACGCACCCTTATGTGACAGATATGAGGTAGTGTTGACTATCGAACACACTACATGAACTAAGCATAAGGATAGGTTTATATGTCTTTCATGTAATTGAATCTAGGATCAAAAAATATTACCGGTTATATTACATATATGTTCCCCAAGTGCTAGCAATTTATATTTAGCTATTCCTGCACATAATTGGATTGATGACCCGATTACAACTGTGTGTAGTTAACTTTTAGATTCCTAATATCTATGTGGATGACCTTTGTCTTGACACTATCTACCCCATAGGTAGTATAGTAGTAGGAACGGAGCAACAATATATATATATATATCTTATCTTTGATATCATAATTCCTCTCCTTCGGTTAGTGGGTTTCCCATAAAAGGTTGTTTTATTAGCGACTCAGAAGGGAGGCGGGTCATCCGAATCATCCACCGAAGACTCATAATCAGGCATTAGTCCGATTATTTTTTGGGAATAGCTAGTGTCACCAACATAGGTTTGGGGGGGGGTTTCTATGAATTACTGACCATGCAAAATAAAGGAATGAACTATATTAAGCTAAACCTTGGGTATATTTGCATAACATAACCGGTAGATGACTTTGATCCTATATTCATCTCATACAAGACCTATAAACCTATCCCAATATTTATTTCACATAGTGTGGTTGATAGTTGACACTTCCCAATGTATGTCACACAAAGGTGCCTACGTCCATACTATCAAAGCAACCTCTGTAGTTAGAGAAATTGCGTCAAGTGGTCAAACTGTTATGTACTTATCTTTCACCCTATAGAAATATACCCTAGGCCTTCACTATAAACACTTCTCCCTAGTCCGATAAAGGTAAAGGAATAGGCGTCCCATGATGACTAGATTTGAAATGACGATGGTCGCTACACTACAACCCTAGTTGCTACAAATTATCATGTCTCGCCTATCATGGAACACTATATCCAGTCAATTAGGATCAGCTCATCAGAATGGTGCTCACATAGCCGGGGAATCAGAAACCCACAATTATCCTAATCAACACTCTCATAGGGACAAGCAAGCCTAGCACGATTCATGTCATATACAACAATTGTGCATATATTAGTTTAATTAAGATGGCTTATTTCAAGAATGTAAAGAGAAAATCTAGCATGATATTCATAAACATATAAGATAGGGTGACCTAAAATCTCACAAAATCTCTACCAAGTTATGAATACAAATTGGATCCCCAAGAAAATAAACTACTCCCTAAGCATCGAACCCAATTTTAGCATTAGATTCAATGCCCTTGGGCAAAACTAGGAAAGATTAAAAGAAGAGAGAAGGGTTATTACCTTTCTCTCTCTACCCACTCTTAGAAACTAGGAGAATAGAATAACAACTAATAAATGTTCTCTTTCTCACTACTAACCCTAGTAGACCAAGGCTCATTATATAGTAGGTAGGAAATGGACCTTAAAATGGCAATAAACAAGAGAAACCCTAGGATGCTGCATCAGCATGTTCCACCGACTAGGCAGGGTCTTTAGGAAAACAGAGTGGCACGACCGTGTAATTCCTTGCGGGCTGCGGGCAAGAAGGGTGTCTTGGTAGTCTGAGCGGCGTGACCCATGCAGATCCCTGCAGGCTGCAGACTGGAGTTGAGTTCTTTGTCTTTAGATGGTGTGACCGTGCATCTCGTTTTGGGACGCAGGCTGGATCTTCAAGTCTTGTTCTTTGAGATGCATGGGTCGTGCAAAAGAACATGACCCGTGCCAGTACTTAGCTGCACGGTTTTCCGAGTTGGCATGGGCCATGCAAAAGGACACGACCCATCCCTATACTTAGACCTATTGTCATTTTGGTTATGATATGTCGACTATGCCAATCTTTCAGATCTTTCGAGATTTAACTCCTTATCTTGGGCTCATTTCATCTTCTACCAAGACTAAGTGTTTGACCTTCAACCTACTACCATCCTTGCAAATGATCATCAAAAATCTTCTGCTATTCTTGTGAATGGCCTTCATTAATCTAATCTGAAGTGCTTGTGAGAGATATACAACGAAGCTAAAAAAAAGGATTTAGATGCTCTTAAGAACATAGCATCCATTAGGCCTAAAAACCCTTTAAAATTCTAAAAAAATCAAGGATTTAGACAAGAAAACCAATACAAAATCTACTGACAAATATAAAAAATCAAGGATTTTAACCCATTGTGATGTAAAATCAATTAGACCTAGTATTGACCATACAAAAGCTACTAACAAATGTGATAAATGCATTAGGAAACACATGCTTCCAGGTGCACATCAAGCTTCTCCTCTGGACACTGCTATCACCCTCGGGCTTGATACTCCAATTTTTGCAAGAATCATAGCCTATGAACCATAAACCAAGTTGTATTGTGTTTATCCAGTTGCAAAAAATTCAATCGTTTTATAGGCCCACAAAATACTAGCCAACTCACATATCCAACTGGTACGGTTAGTGACCTAGACTCAACCATTTGCATGGGGATGATATACAGCTGTTACCTTCTAGTAAATCTTGTATTCCTCACACCACCTTCTGAAAGGATTATGGGCAAACTACATCCCATTATCAGTTATTATAGTTTTCGCAATACCAAAGAGACCAATAATGTTCTTCCAACAAAATACAATTACAGACTTCCCCTTCATATTCTTCAAGGGCTCCGCCTTGATGATTTTTTTGAAATGGTCAATGGGTACGTGATGTGCACATTTATGCATGCGTTAGCCGATGCATTTAATACATTTATTATCTTCTTTGGTTAGTTGATTGCTAGTTTAAGTTAGGTTTGCACGACAAAGGTTTGGGTGGTCATAATTGGTTTTGTTATATAAATCTCACATTTTGTCGACTTAATTGAACCTAGTAAGCACTTTGTATTCACGGGAACCTAGATCTTTCTCGCTGGTCTCATTAGTAGGTTGCTTGTGAATGTCTTTTCATTTTCTTTTGTAGAAGGTCATCTAAGGTAGTGGTAGTATATATTTGAAGACCATTAGCAAAAATGGTAGAAAATATTGAAAGTCATTCGCAAGGATGGTAGAAGATTGAAGTCCATGAAATCTAATGTGTCGTATGGGAGGTCGTCGCTGTACCTCTCAAAGATGTAATTTTTAAGGATCGTCCACAGAGACAGGAGATATTCTCAAGTGTTTGCTCATGAAATGGTAAATACTACGCTAGATATATAGATATACACATATATATATATATATATAAAAGCACATA